>CM057168.1:8753925-8770898 GCA_029962745.1 Echinometra lucunter | reverse complement strand
AGCTTCAGCAGAGCAGTATCTACCTCCTGATATGAGAGACAATGAGAATAGATGAGGCACTTTAGGAAAACTAGCATGCATATCAAAACAGAGTTTGGTTGGGTTGGACTCGGCATAGAGCTTCAGCAGAGCAGTATCTACCTCCTGATATGAGAGACAATGAGAATAGATGAGGCACTTTAGGAAAACTAGCATGCACATCAAAACAGACAAGGAGGGAAGTTTCACAAAGAGTTAAGTTTGACTTAAAATGACGACCGAATCGCTGAAGGTATTCTCTGCTGTCTTCAGGGTCGCAAGAGTTCTCATCTGATATGAGGGTGATGAGTTTGGTTGGGGTAGACTCGGCATAGAGCTTCAGCAGAGCAGTATCTACCTCTTATTATGTATCAGGACAGGAAGAAGGCAAGAGAATGAAAACATTAACCCGTTGTTTACTGAATTATCCACTTCCCATAGGTTTATTTACAGGGACTACTCGGTCCAGCAGGGAAGACTAGACAAAGAGAGTAAAGCCTGCCACACACTATAGTCTATCCTTAGTGTAAGCGCGCACGAAATTTACAAAATAATCACGTCTGAGAAGTTAAGACTAGAAATGAATCCAGGTAGAAATGAATAAAGTGCACCATCAACTTCGTCAACTGCCCGTGGCGCAGTGGTTAAAGCCATTGTCAGAGCTCGATATATTACTAGTCATGCTGGTCAAGGGTTCGAATCCCCATGACGCTGGTAATTTTTTTGTCGTTATGAAATTGATGACAATGGCGTTTATTTCATTGACGAAATAGTTAAAATATGATAGATATTTTTTGATCAAGTGCCTACCATTCCGTGCCTGATTACACTAAGGATCGACCCACACTATATGATCAGACTGCGACCCAATTTTCGATTAAATGGCATCTTGTATTAAATATAAAACTTTAAACAAGTAAAATTATCTTATTTGAAGTTCGGAATAATGATAGGAATACTAAAATCAAAATTTTGGTCACTGCAAGCTTTTTGGTCGGAGTAAAGACCATATCTGCTTCAAATCGTAGCCGATCGGAAGAGTGCTATGATGCCACTACGATTCGGAATAGAGTTTGCTTTTATACCTACAGGGAGGCTCGCAATAGCCCAAAATTTGGATATTTGTATTCACAATCATATGACTATTCAAAACTAATCATTAAGATTTTACGTTTGAATGTTCATATCAAACGCTATAATAAATTATTTCCAAAATCGGATCGCAGTCGGATTATGCAGTGTGCGCCGGACATACGAGAGAGTGAGAAAGAGAGAGAGAGAGAGAGAACTGAAAAAGAGAAGCACAGAGAGAGAGTTTGACTGGGTTAGACTTTACTAGGCCTGGACTTCACATAAAGCTTCCAGAGAACAGGAGGGCACTTCATCAAGAGTCTTGTCAGTGATTTTACTGACAAATTTGCTCTCAGCCAATCAGATACAAGGATTTCAGTAGCTTATAACAGCTGTCGGTAAAAATCACTGACAAGACACTTGATGAAATGCTCCCCAGGATCAACCTCTTGATAAACAACAGAGAGAGAGAAAAAAAAATAAGAGAGTGGAATGAGAATAAGAGTCGAGATATTTATTAAGACAGGCATCTGTGTTAAAAAAATTGTTCCACTGGCCTGATATTAAGGGCAATGAACTAAATCACTGTGCCAAACCGCAACTAAGTCATGTAATATTTTTCAGTTGAAATTCAGTTGAAATTCAGTGACCTACATCACTGCCATGGTCTGGCGTGCAATAGATAAACTTAGTTGATTTGGGATTGCTGCTCTTAATGCTAAAAAGATATACACCTTTACTGACATAAAGATTCATGCTACCTCTCAAAGTGAAATACTGCATATTATGGAAATGCACATGATGATAAATTATACTTCGTGATTTTTTGGTGACAAACTTATTTTACTCTACACATAAAATAAATACACGTCTCATGTCAACTGCCAGGTCCATTTATCTCACATCTTCCAAAAAGTCCATAAGGAAGTGTTTACGCTTGGAAATCACATCTGGTGATTTTGCCCATATTTTACTCTGCACATAAGATAGCTATAATTATCAAAAGGCTTGTTCATCAGCTTTTATCGGCTTCTCCGCACCTGTGTATTCACATCGGCTTTCCTGATCTTCGTTCCTTTGTCTTTGCAGGGACGGGAGGATTAGAAGATATTAGCGGAACAAAAGACACTGAGTGGGAATCCCGTTCTGGTCTTATCTATTTCATTTATGTATTTGTCTTTTTTCAGTAGGGTGGCTCCATCAGTGATTAAACACTGTTTTCCATGGAGGCCCTACAACAAATATACATATTAAAGATACAAAAATACTGGTATATAAACAATACTTGAACAAAACAAAACCCAAAAAAATTTCATAGTACACTTTTGGTGATTTTACAATGAGCCAACTCAACGATCAGAACGAATATGATGCCAAAACAAAAGAGAAAACAAAGAACTTGATGAGGCATTTCTAATATAATGTGGCAAACTGTTCCATAGTACCGCGCCTTCGTATGAAAAAATCTGTTTCCCCATCTGTGTTTTTATTTTGGGTAAAATAAGGCCTGCGTTTTCTGCACTACGGGTTCCATAACTATGCATGGTCCGGGTTTTTTGAAACATTTCTAAAATATATATGGTCTGCAGTCAAATTCGGCTCTGACTTATGATAACAAGTCTAAAACAAACTACCTTACCAGTTTCATGCCGACTGCCAGGTCCGTTTCCCTCACTTCCTCCAGAAAGTCCACGAGGAAGCGTTTACACTCAGCCAGCTTGTCCAGCTTCCCTCGTACCACCTGACTGACATCAGCATAGTCATGAAGGGGAGGTATGGCTCGATGGAAGTTAGAATTTGAAGGCAGTAGGTTTGGATACAGGCAGATCAACTGTGGAATGGGATGGACAATAGTTAAATGGCTAAAATGGTGAAATGGTTGGTTCTATTTCTCTTCTGCAAAGAAAGCATGTGTATGCTTGTTAGTAAGCAAACCAGGGGACCGACGAAGGACTTGGTAATGAAGATTAATACCGTATCAAAGGGCATTAACGCATCCACAGGTTTCGAACCCAGGTATCCCAGTCACAAGATCACTGCTCTACCACTGAGCCACAGCGCTTCCTTTATAATAATAGGGAGCTTTAGATACACGACGCAGCTCAGACGACGCGGAGTTAACTTACGTTCTCCTCTTTGCTCGCGTCGTGTTGCAAAGAGGCTTTAGATTTGGGGAAGACGCAGTACAATCAAATAAAGCGCCCATGCTCAGATGTGAACCATTGTTACGTCATAAAACAGGGCCTTGCGTCGCGTATTGGGAAGGACGCGTATGCGCGCAGTAATCAAATAAAGCACGTGCGCTCAAATATGAACCGTATAAAAAAGGGTCAACAAAGATTTTGCGTCGTGTACTGGGGAGGACAGTAAACTGGCCCCAGAACCGTCGTGTAAAACAGACGATGCAGGATGGACTGGAAAAGAGCTGTCTCGCGCATGCGCACAACAACATTTTGGCCAAGATACCGCGTCGTCTGAGCTGCGTCGTGTATCTAAAGCTCCCTAATAATAATGGGAGGTTCTTGTATTATAGTGCTAATTAGCCATTCCTGGTAAGCCGTTATCATTACCCTGGCCTTCAGCCAATCTGCCAATCAAGCACTCATACACTTCACATAATTTCTACCGGGTAACCATTCACTGAACCTGGGTGGAGAATGGCAAACATAGATAAGGTGTTTCATTGTTATGTCATTGTGCGAAAGAATGCGTCCAGAACGCAAAATACAAAAATGCAAAAATTAAATTGTCTATTTTGACATATTGTAATAAAATTTTAGCAAAGATCATAATCACAAGAAGATTGTATATCAATTTAAAAGGTCTACATGCTTTCTGTGAAATTATCAATCATTGTCTGAAAAATTTAATTTTCAATTATTTTCCATTTTGCGTTCTGGATGCATTCTTCAACAACGACAAAAAGATAAGACGCCTAAATGGCATGCCTTGCCATAAAACTATCCACCCAAATTCACCCACGCCGTGTTGTCTATGACGTCATACTCCTCTCGAGATGGACGATATCGCGCAAAATTAGTGATGAAATAAAGACATGTAAATGTTGTTTCACGGTACACCTAACGAAATTCAGAAGCGCTGTTCCTTTAAAGTATTTCAGTACAGTAGTATTCATTTTATATATGTTGACGAGACATACGTGACGACAAAAATCGAAAAGCTTTTCAGCAGTGGGTCGACGTGGGGAGGTGACGCGTTGACTTACGCCTACTGTCGGCGTCGCCACGTTCTCATTCACCCAATCGAAAAGTGCCTAATGATAAAGTCTAGAGCTATAATTTTCATTACAATCCACCATCAACTGTTTTTTACAGCACACAAACAAGACGTATCATCACAGTGGTGGGGGCAAAAATTGGCTGCTCCCATGAACACACCTCTCTCACATCAAGCTTAGCTTCCTTGAAGAGCTCCATGGCGTCAGCAAAATTAAGCTGCGAGAACTGGATAAAGCCAGCTTGCTGCTGAATACGGTTGTACATCTACAGAGAAAGGAAAGAAAAAACAAAACAAAAATGAGACATAATAAATACATTAACTCTCTCTTACATAAGTTTTCCAAACAAAGACCTTTTAATTATATGTAGGGATCCCCAGTTTCAATGTATTGCAAATGGGATATAATATAGGTAAGCAGGAATTGTTGCTTTCAGAATTTTTTTATCAATTTCATTAAAATTATAGTCCATTATACGTGCCCAATGTTACCGGTGGAAAATAGAGGGTAAAAGTTTCATCTTGTAAAGCCCCAGTGTCAATATATCACATGTCGCTCACTTATTCTCTATCTATCTCTTAACCATTCTGTAACTCTACCTAAAAAGTATATAATCCATTTGCACTTTTTTTTTTTTGTGTCGCTCTATGGTAGAATGAATCAGTAAACAAGGGATTGCTCCATATTAGGAACATTCCATATAGGGAGCCATAAAAATATACCTAGCCAAGGCTTTTTGACCATAAAAAGGAAGGGAAAGGAGAAGATGAAGAGAAAGGAGCAGGAGGAGGAAGAGAAGAAGAAGACGAAGAAGAAGAAGAAGAAGAAGGAGGAGGAGGAGAAGAAGAAGAAGATGAAGAAGAAGGAGGAGAAGAAGAAGAAGAAGGAGAAAGAAGAAGGATGAGAAAGAGAAGCAAAAAGAAGAAGAAGAAGAAGAAGAAGATGAAGAAGAAGAAGAAAAAAAGATGATAAATTGGTGTAGTGGAATGACAAAATAGATTTGGCCAATCTATTACCTGCATGAACTTATCCTTCCCTAGACCAGCTTTGCGGTAGTTTTTGGCAAGATTTAGGGCCTCCTCCACTCGTTTGTCAGCAAGCAATGCTTGTACCTGATAAGAAAAACAAACAAACAAACAAACAAACAAACAATTAAAGAACATTCCTAGAAATAAACCTACACCTTGTTTACTTATGAAAAAAACCCTCAATCGAAAGTCTTTGTTTCCCCAAGATATTTTTGTTATCTAACAATTTTCCATAGCAAAAATAGTTTTGGTACATCTCTGGATAAACACAAGAGGATACATGTACATGTACCAAGAATTTTGCATGTATTAACACAGAAATTTTTTCTGAAAAGTATGAAGATGGTGCAACAACAACATCACGATATTGTAAGGATCCTTCTTGCAAAAAAAATTAGTTTCTAATGCTTATAATTCGATGAACTACCATAAGATCTTAATTTTAGTCTGAACACTGCCGAAAATATAGTAGGAATTGGCAACTTTGGCTATGGTACCCATAATATAAAGGTATCATTAATACGTTGAACACTAAGCCTGATATAACTTGGGCTGAGTCTATGGATATTGCACGTTATACTGAACTGAAAATGGTATGCAATGAGTTAAAGTACCGGTTGGCTAGAAAAAATTACTTCTCATTAAAATCAATGGTTTTCTTTCACATATTCTGATCTAAACAAATATACTTCACAATTTCAATTTCTACTGCTCATTCAAAATACTTTTTATTTCAAGACAAAGTTGACTGTGTTTTATGTCAATACATACCTGCTTTTCCACAGGGAGAGGTACCAGGGCATAGACTTCTTTATTGGAAGCCACAAACATCTTCCCCTCAAAGTCACCCAACAACTTCCCTCCTTGGAATGGAATAGTCTGCTTCTGCTGCTGGTCCAGCACACTGGTGAATAACAGAGAAGGGAGTTGTGAGGGTTATTCTATTTTAAAAGGGGAGGGGGTGGTGACAATACAGGGAACAAACAACTTTTATCTAACACATTGCAAGATATCAACATAATTTTTGAACAATGAATAGACAAATTATCAGTCCCAAAATAATCCTGATACCAGTCAGGGTGAAGAGCTTATATTTCGCAAAGAAGTAAAATAATCTATGCATGTATGAAATGAAGAGAAATAACAAAGGAAAATTTTACAAGAGAATACATAAAAGATAAGTAACAAAAGGAATATTCATTCATTCATGTATATATTTTCAAACAGGATAGCTCCATCAGTATATAAATTCCAATATCCCTTGGGTGCCTTGTATATCATAAACCATACAAAATGCACATACAGTTTTGTTACAAAAATAATGACAATGAGAAAGTGAAAGAAGAACAAAAAAAAAAAAAAGGGTTCAAGTTATAGATTAGAAACATGACGACATAATTATGAACGAAAGAAATGAGCTTAAAAGGAAAATGAAAAGCAAGAGAAAAAAGCCTACCAAAACTGAAGCTAGGAAAGAGAAAAAGAAAATGACAAAATAAGAAGAGGGAGAAAAGGAAGAAAAACATATATAAAGAGGGGGAAAAATAAAAAGACAATACAGAAAAAAAAAAGAATGCAAAGAAAAGTAATCAAAGGAGGAAAAAGAAATGGAAAGAAAAATACGAGCCGACATGGGAAACTAAACTATACAGGCAAACAAAAAGCAGCACTCACCTGTGGACTGTCAGGAATTCATCATCCAACGCTACCACATATGGGAAGGTATAACTAACAGCACATACAGACTCTGCCCACTTCAACGGTGGTCTTTGGGACATTCCCTCCTGACGTAACAAACATACCCAACGCACCAGGACCTGCCAGTAAGAACTCCTCCTGCGAAGAAAACAAAACATGCATGGAATTGGAAATAAATAAAACTTGCAGTTATTGGATAATCAACTATCAAATAAACCGGAAAGATAGAAATATATTTGGATGGAACAAACTATAAACCTATTGTACTGGGACCTGTCAGTATAAACTCTCGCTACATGAAAATACAACATACAGAAGGCAGAGGAATTATGGAGACTTGCAATTATAGACAAAATACTACCAAGTTAACATCAAAAGATAGGAATATCCACTAATCAAAATCAAGATCAGCCAACAGCTACAAAGAAAGGAAACTTGCATATCATTTTCATAAATGGAGATTGACTGAATGACTCCTGATGATTTCATTGTTTGGTGTGATCACTTCTATTATTTATCACTATTGCTGTTTGATACAGTGAATAGGTACATAGTTTATTACAGTGAAACCTGTATATAAAGACCACCCATGGAAGAAAGGGAAAGACTGGTCTTTACAGACAGATTCTTTTAATACATGTTTAATGGAGAAAACACTGTTCAAGGGTAACAAAAATTGTAAGTCTTGATAGACAGGTGGTCTTTCTATACAGGTCGTCACTAAAGCAGGGCCCCATTTCATAAACTTATCAGTAACAACTGCCACATTTTTATGTCAAATTTGCTCTCAGCCAATCAGATTCAAGGATTTCAGTAGCTTATAATAGTTATTGCAACTTGTTATTGATAACAAGTTTTATGAAACGGGACCCAGGTTTGACAGCATTACCAATAAAGTTAACCCGATGACTACTGAATCCTCCTATTCCCATAGGCTGAATACACGAGTCATTCTGGGGAGCGTTTCATTAAGTGTCTTGTCAATTATTTTTACCGTTATAACTGTTATAAGCTACTGAAATCCTGGCATCTTACTGGCTGAGAGCAAATTTGTCAGTAAAAATCATTTACAAGGCACTTGTTGAAATGGCCCCCTTGTTCCAGTGGGTTAAGGTCAGGGCTCTGTTTCATGAAACTTGTTCTCAGTAACAACCGTCACATTTCTATGACAAATTTGCTCCCAGCCAATCAGATGCAAGGACTTTCAGATAGCTTATAACAGTTACTTAAACTTGTTATTGATTACAAGTTTTATGAAACAGGGCCCTGACCATGCCCTTTAATAGAAGACTTACCCTTCCGACTCTCTTGATGACTGGCGTAGTGTGCTCCGATTCCAGCGGAAAGAGGTCAGTGAGTTGACCTGTGTCATAGTTCACCAAGATGTACTGGTTGCTAAGGGCAACACAGAATGCAGAAGGAATCAATACCCTGTGAAAAAAACAAACCAGAATTTCGAAGGTATGGATAAGTATTCTACTAAAATTTATACTTAATGCTTAGTTTCAGCTTGTCTTTAAAGTAAATTTTAAAAAGCTAGATTGATATGTAGGTTTTTGTCCTTCTAAAATAAGAATATGCTCTACTGTCCATGCACAAAAAAACGAGGAGCGGCAACTGTAGGACACAAGTGCCATGACGGCGTTCAAATCCCACAATCTCCCCATCTCAAGTCCAGTGTTTAAACCACTGGACTACAACACCTCAATGCATACACTTATCTGCTTTTAAATGTGAACTTGCTATTCATCTATACCTAAATTCACTTATCTGCAGTATTCCATTTTTAAAGGGGGTACCCAATGCTGAAACAATGTTAGTTCATTTGAAAGAGCATGATTTCATCAGCAGAAAATCATCGGCCTAAAGTTTTTTAAAAATTCGTGTTGCCAAGGAAACCCCCAAATGTGGTAAGATTTCAGGATATTTTTGACCCCTCAGCTGTGACCCAGTTTCAACTGGGTACCCACTTTGACGTCAAAATGACGTCAAAGTGGGTACCTTGTCACGCAATTCTAGCAAGATGCGCGCAAGGTATAATACATACTGCACAGTCTAGCGCACACCACAACTGCAATGCGCGAAGCTGGGTACCCACTTTTACGTCATACCTCATACTCAAATATTTTGGTCAACTCTTGACTTTTTATGAGTAAATTAGCCAAAATGCATTGATTTCGACTGAAAAACATCATATTTTTAATGTTATTCTTTTTAGAATTCTATTCTTGACCATATATCAAAAAAATAATTACCATTGTGTAATCACTTTAAGGACAAGTTAACCTCTTTATGTGTGAACAAGGCATAAAGATAAAACGTGAAGTCTTTTACTTACTACATTGACTGGCATGTCAGGGATAGATACATCTTTGACTAGGACCATAGTCTTTTACTTACTACACTGACTGGCATGTCTGGGATAGATACATCTTTGACTAGAACCATAGTCTTTTACTTACTACATTGACTGGCATGTCTGGGATAGATACATCTTTGACTAGGACCATAGTCTTTTACTTACTACATTGACTGGCATGTCTGGGATAGATACATCTTGACTACGACCATAGTCTTTTACTTACTACATTGACTGGCATGTCTGGGACAGATACATCTTTGACTAGGACCATCTTATCGTGAAGTCTTTTACTTACTACATTGACTGGCATGTCTGGGATAGATACATCTTTGACTAGGACCATAGTCTTTTACTTACTACATTGACTGGCATGTCTGGAATAGATACATCTTTGACTAGGACCATAGTCTTTTACTTACTACATTGACTGGCATGTCTGGGATAGATACATCTTTGACTAGGACCATAGTCTTTTACTTACTACACTGACTGGCATGTCTGGGATAGATACATCTTTGACTAGGACCATAGTCTTTAACTTACTACATTGACTGGCATGTCTGGGATAGATACATCTTTGACTAGGACCATAGTCTTTTACTTACTACAAGGACAAGTTAACCTCTTTATGTGTGAACAAGGCATAAAGATAAAACGTGAAGTCTTTTACTTACTACATTGACTGGCATGTCAGGGATAGATACATCTTTGACTAGGACCATAGTCTTTTACTTACTACACTGACTGGCATGTCTGGGATAGATACATCTTTGACTAGAACCATAGTCTTTTACTTACTACATTGACTGGCATGTCTGGGATAGATACATCTTTGACTAGGACCATAGTCTTTTACTTACTACATTGACTGGCATGTCTGGGATAGATACATCTTTGACTAGGACCATAGTCTTTTACTTACTACATTGACTGGCATGTCTGGGATAGATACATCTTTGACTAGAACCATAGTCTTTTACTTACTACATTGACTGGCATGTCTGGGATAGATACATCTTTGACTAGGACCATAGTCTTTTACTTACTACATTGACTGGCATGTCTGGGATAGATACATCTTTGACTAGGACCATAGTCTTTTACTTACTACATTGACTGGCATGTCTGGGATAGATACATCTTTGACTAGGACCATAGTCTTTTACTTACTACATTGACTGGCATGTCTGGGATAGATACATCTGACTAGGACCATAGTCTTTTACTTACTACATTGACTGGCATGTCTGGGACAGATACATCTTTGACTAGGACCATCTTATCGTGAAGTCTTTTACTTACTACATTGACTGGCATGTCTGGGATAGATACATCTTTGACTAGGACCATAGTCTTTTACTTACTACATTGACTGGCATGTCTGGGATAGATACATCTTTGACTAGGACCATAGTCTTTTACTTACTACATTGACTGGCATGTCTGGGATAGATACATCTTTGACTAGGACCATAGTCTTTTACTTACTACATTGACTGGCATGTCTGGGATAGATACATCTTTGACTAGGACCATAGTCTTTTACTTACTACACTGACTGGCATGTCTGGGATAGATACATCTTTGACTAGGACCATAGTCTTATACTTACTACATTGACTAGCATGTCTGGGATAGATACATGTTTGACTAGGACTATAGTCTTTTACTTACTACACTGACTGGCATGTCTGGGATAGATACATCTTTGACTAGGACCATAGTCTTTTACTTACTACATTGACTGGCATGTCTGGGATAGATACATCTTTGACTAGGACCATAGTGACTGGCATGTCTGGGATAGATACATCTTTGACTAGGACCATAGTCTTTACTTACTACATTGACTGGCATGTCTGGGATAGATACATCTTTGACTAGGACCATAGTCTTTTACTTACTACATTGACTGGCATGTCTGGGATAGATACATCTTTGACTAGGACCATAGTCTTTAACTTACTACATTGACTGGCATGTCTGGGATAGATACATCTTTGACTAGGACCATAGTCTTTTACTTACTACATTGACTGGCATGTCTGGGATAGATACATCTTTGACTAGGACCATAGTCTTTTACTTACTACATTGACTGGCATGTCTGGGATAGATACATCTTTGACTAGGACCATAGTCTTTAACTTACTACATTGACTGGCATGTCTGGGATAGATACATCTTTGACTAGGACCATAGTCTTTTACTTACTACATTGACTGGCATGTCTGGGATAGATACATCTTTGACTAGGACCATAGTCTTTAACTTACTACATTGACTGGCATGTCTGGGATAGATATTTCTTTGACTAGGACCATAGTCTTTTACTTACTACATTGACTGGCATGTCTGGGATAGATACATCTTTGACTAGGACCATAGTCTTTAACTTACTACATTGACTGGCATGTCTGGGATAGATACATCTTTGACTAGGACCATAGTCTTTTACTTACTACATTGACTGGCATGTCTGGGATAGATACATCTTTGACTAAGACCATCTTATCTTCAGTCACTGAGTAGACCTGGACCAACCGCCTCCTGGTTGCTACTGCAATCTAATGATGGGAAAAAAATATTTTTAAAATCAAACACTTCATAAGGCCAAAAAAAAAAAATTGTTATGTTGCCCTCACATGCACAAAATTTGAAAATTGGGCCGGTCGGTCAACTTTTTTCTTTTTTTTTACTACCCCACTGGACTGTAACTGTTATGCACGCAAGCGAGCGCGAGCCAACACTCATGTGTAATATGTGCAGTTGTGTTTTTCGATATTTTTAATGAGATTCTATTGGAAAAAGGGGGGCAGAAGGCAATCAAAATGCATATAAAAGTGTTTTTTCAAGCCATAGAATACAAATTTTAGCAAATTCTTTGCCCAAATCTGACATTTTCTCACAGAAACAGTGCGTTTATATATTCTGGGTCTGCCTAAATACAAACTACCATTGCATGTTTTCTTTCTTTTTCCTGTGTTTTCCTCATTTCTACTTTGACGTGGTCATTAATCATATCCATTCTCTATTCGTTATCACAAATTATTTCAATGGGGCCTACAGATTTACAAGCTTGCTTTCATGCAGGTCCTATCATATTTCTCTTTAATACTTATATCAGCACTTCTACATAAAATTCCCCCTTTCCTACACTGACTGCTTGTAATTACATCATTTATGTACTTTACTCTTTTTTTTTGTAATCTTCTCTTATAATTTGTACTCTGTATTTGAAACTTCAATGTTACATGAAATATGAAAATAAACGAAATGCAAATGAAAAAAAAAGTACAGTCATTAGAAGAAAGATAAAACAAGTGTCACCTACCTCTACACTGAATGGGCTTCCACTTCTTGGGTTCTCATTTACACAGAAAGATGTCACCTATAAAAAAATTCATAAAGCGTGGCGCACACTATACGATCTGTCTGCGATCTGATTTTGAAAAATTTGTTGTAGCATTTGATATGACCATTCAAACATGTGAAATCTTAATGATCAAAGTTCCAAATAGTCGTATGAATACTAAAATCGAAATACCTGGCTATTGCGAGTCTCCTTGTATCAATGAAAGCAGAGTCAATTCTGAATCGTACTGACGTCATGGCAGCCCTGCAACTGTCTACGATTTGAAGCTGATTTATCCTTTACTCTGACCAAAAGGCTTGCAGTTTACTAAAATTTTTATTTTAGTATTCCTATCATTATTCCGAACTTTATATAAGATCATTTTACTTGTTAAACTTTCATATCAAATGTAAAATGCCATTTGTTCGAAAATCGGGTCGCAGTCGGATCGTGTAGTGTGCGCTGGGCTTAAGACAAAGAAAAAAGATTCTTGACTTGTACTGTCCTCTCAAAGTGCCCCACATTAACTCCTTTTTTGCCCTCTTCACATCAGTGCACCTTCATACAATTAAATTGAAAAGTTGTGATAATTAATCTTCTCCTTCATCTTTGTATGAAAGAAACTAAAAAATAGTGTGATTAAGCAATATCATAGAATAATTACTAGTAACAATACTGCACTACGGAAAGCAGAATTTAAAGAAAATATCAAAAGAACAACTGTCATTATTTTCCCATCAGAAATTTGAAATTACTTCAGTGCACAAAAAGTTAACCCATTTAAGACGAAGGGTCCACAATGTGTGGTTTCGTCAAATAACTTTTGATGACGGGCCCTAAAAAACATACCAAATACATGAACAGAAAAACTGAAAAATTATTCATTTACTGTTTTCATTTTGATTACATCATTACATTACATTCTGGTGTTTGATGCAGAAAATATGTCAAAGGATAATGAGCACTAAACTATCACAGTGGCATGCCAAGGTATAAAAGACTGAATTAAAAGTATCAAGGGAAGTACATTGTACAGAAATTTATATATAGCTCAGGAGGTTTCATAATTTGGAAACTACTGGGTTATGCAAAGGAAGTAATACTTACCCCTTTAATCTTTGCCCCACTGAGTATCGGCTGTATTGACAAAAAGGAAGGAAAAAAAAAAAAGGAGGAGAAAAAGGAATAGATCAATTTGTAAAATCATGAAATGCTGTAAAATGAAACAAGATGACAACTTCAGTCATACCCCATGAGATAGCACCTGTATCCAATCCAATGCTGAATAATACAAATTCCAATTCAAGTTTTATTGATACAAAATCCTAACATTAGGGCAATGGGGGGGGGGGGGGGGAGGAAGGAGAAAGTGATTAGGGCAATGGGGGGGGGGGGGGGAGGGGGAATGCAGAATACAGGGTAGAAGGGGGTATAAGAGGGGGGGGGGGGGGTACATACCTCTAGATTGAACATGTGCAGCAGAGTGAGAGTATTATCACACAGTACCAGTATCCTAGTTAGTGCTGAGGCCGCCTGTAGTTGCTGGATTGGCTTTTTCTGTCAAACATGAAAGAAAACCACAACATATGGTTCAATGCAAATAGCATACCACTTATGTGAAATAGGATAATAAGGATAATAAAATCGCTGTATGCGTCTAACTTGCACTTTTTCATTCCAAATTATGGTTGGTTCCAGGGTTTCTGAGTACAAATACCAATACTCATACGCATGTTTCATCTTAGTTTGAGAATTTTTTAAATCAGCTACTCACAAAGTTAGCCAATGCTTTTGTGTTAGTATTGTATGCCTTTATGTCTTTGTACCAGAGATTACTTACTTACCACTGCTAAGTATTTATGGGACTGTTTCTCTGAAACAAACGTGATCTTGCCATTGGGTTGGGTCTTTTCTTCAATCAAGTAGTGAATCACAAAGCTGCAGGGCACAGGAAAAACAAATATGAATAAATATACAGAAAGCAAATGAATATATGAATTAGTAAACAAATAAATAGGAATTTAGTAATATGAATGAATTAATCAAATAAATGAATAATGAAATACATAAGTATTAACAATGAACATATCATCCAATTAATCAATAAATGTATAAATACATGAATACAAAAAAAAATGAATAAATAAATAGAGAAATAAATGCAAAAATTTAAATGGTAACAAACTCAATAAATGAATAATAAAAAACGAACATGGAAGTACATATATAAATAAATAATGAATGAATAAATGAGTAAATAATTAAATCAATCAATCAACCACCTGTAGATTGCCTGTTGAACTATTTTCATGTAACCTGCATATTCATTATTGCTTTGGATATGTGCGCGTTATAAGTTCATATTATTAATATCAATCAAAAATGCAAGTTTGAAACTGCTTCAAGAGATCAGTATAAAGGTGAAAATATAGCAGAAAAATGTTGAAAAATTCTGAATACTACTAAAACAGGCTACATAATCCAGATTTATTTCAAATTTTATAAATTTCATGCAAATTAAACAAAATAACAAAACAAAAAAATCCCCAAGTAGAAGTACTATACGACATATATCTATAGATTACCTTTTGCTCTGCAATAATTCAGGATATTCTTTATTGTACAGCTGTTTGAAGTACTTTGTGGAACTGCACATGAAGGTATGTTTTACAATACTATCTTTAACCCGATGAACGCTACGCCCGAGATAACTCTGGCTAGGTTCTATGGCAAATGTATGATATACCGAAATCAAATCAGGATCAATGGGTTAAGTGAAATACTCTAAAGGGAAAGGCATAATGAAATTCTGATAGGTTGCAAGCTGAGGAAGTAGTGTGATCGGCAAGATTTGCAATGGAGTGGCTGCCCGACCGACCAAACCGTACGCTTATCCCTTTCTTCCGCCTTCAAACTTCATTTGGTGAGGGTATACAAATTATATGGTGTTCTCTCTTATTAGTCTTTGTGCTTTCAAAGTGTCACTATGACTATGAAATAGCAAATAAAACTTATGAAAAGAGGAAAGGAATTCTGAGTATGTGAATGACTATGTAGGGTCACTGTAATCTTACCAGTCACTCGTGCCGATGTAGAGATTTTTTCCACAGCACTCTATGCATTCAATCTGATGGGATGAAATACAGACAGGAAACAGAGATACATGTAAGTGAAAGGCTTCACATAATCTAGTCCGACAGATCTGGGGAACGCTTCATGAAGTGTCTTGTCAGTGATTTTTCCCGACAGATTTGCTCTCACCCGTTCAGATGCAGGGATTTCAGTAGCTTGTAACAGTTGTCAGTAAAAATCGCTCACAAGAAACTTCATGAAAAGCTTCCCTGACCACCATGTCGCGCATACCTATCCAAGGCTCTCCAAGTTCATAAAACAATGAACCAGAAAGAACATCTCACGTTCCTTGCGCTTGGTTATTTAGCTTAAAAATGCGGCACACTACACAGTCAAAGTACATGTTCCTTATGTGTGTTGGGTAGTGAAAAAAATAACTTACCAACAAAATACACACAAAAAAAGAGTTAAGAAACCTAAAAAAATTGGATACACACATGTAGGGGACATGTGAGGGGAATGGTATAAGTTCTAAGCCTTGGTTCTATGGTATCAGAGAGAAAACAAAACAGAAATAAAACACAGCCGAGTATGACCGCAGGCTGCATATTCCACGAAAGTACCACCGCTTAGAGCTTGTGACGTCATTCAGTGCACACCTCAGTCTCTTTTTTTTCTTCTCGACTTACATGTACCACGCCTGACGTGGTGGGACATCCACTTCTAAAGACCGACGTGCTACCTACTGCGCTAGCAAGAGATCGCTGGAAGTGTAGGGTCTCATAATGATTATAAACCGGATATCGGGATTAGTCCAACTCCAAGGATGTATTGCTTTTATTTTTCTGACTAAATAAAGCAATGTCAATGTGAAATGCAATGTTACGGGTAAGCTTTAAATTCTGACAGAAAAAAAACAATATTTCTATATTTATCACATTTTCCTATGTTCAGTATTTCATATTATGATTATACACATCATTCCAAGTCATATCCTTATATTTTTTTCAATTTTAGCAGGGGTTACATAAATTATGGAATTCTTGCCCTTCTTTTCCTTTGCTTGGACTTTCATGCTCCTTAATTTTCTAAATGTTATTTTCTGTTTTCTTCTTATTAGGTTATTATGGT
>CM057168.1:8712615-8753425 GCA_029962745.1 Echinometra lucunter | reverse complement strand
ATCCATTTTTAGGAGTGGGGGAGGGGATGATCAATTTGTTTTTTTGGTGGATTTTTTTTTCTTTCGAACTCAGACTGAAATATAAACACACACCCTCGCCCATCCGCACAGACCCCCTTATCTGCATTTGTATATTTATTTTGCGAGCGAGCCAAAAATAACCACTTTTCTGGTTTTTAATCATAATTTCAAATAAAAATTCTAAACCATGATGACCGAGCGAAGACAACGAGCAAAAATAACCGATTTTCTGGTTTTAATTGCATTTCAAATAGAAATTCTGAAGTATGAAGAGCGAGTGAAGCAAGCGAGCCAAAAATAACCACTTTTCTGGTTTTCAGTCCCATTTTAATATAGAAATACTAAAATATGATGGTTGTTTGTGAAGATGATCAAATATTTAACTAACTCATTGATTAAAATATCATTTCTTCCCTAAAAAGTGTGTGTGGGGGATATTTGTACACGCCATCCCCCCCCCCCTTTCGATTTTTTTTTTTTGGGGGGGGGGGAATATATCCCCCAGATTTACGCCAATGCTAATTGGAAATGTTCACCCATCTCAACTACTCAAGCATGGCTATTTATTTTGTGAAGTTAAATTCCAAGGAATTTCTTGATTAGTTTTCTTATTTCCTTCCATGTTGTAGCTCATGTTGGTAAATCAGAAACCTGCTACAATTGTCTATACGACACAGTGTCTGGAGGTGACGAGAGATGTGAGGATCCATTTGACGAGAACTCCGGAGTACCCAACGTAACTGACTGCAAGTATGGATGCGCTGTAAGTCTATACTACTCTCTCTTTGAAAAAAAATCAAAAAAGAGTAAACGCATTCACTCTGTAGTAGGGGTGAATTTCCGAATAAGGTACATATATAGTGAATTAAGTTAAAAAGTGATACTCATTCTTTAGTCACTCTTTTAGGGGTGACCTAAGTGATCACTCAAAACCCTTGAGTTATCACCGAGGTCACCCCTCAAAGAGTTGAGGTCACCAGTCAAAGAGTGAATATCATAATTTTTTTCTTTAAATTTACTATTAATTCACTCTAAATACACTCTCTTCTAAAATTTACCCTAACAGAGTGAATGCGTTCATTTTTTTTCTAAGAGGGTATGGATCCAGTCATGATAACGTTCTGAGGCCCGACGTAGACCAGTAACACTGCTTATGCCACCTGGTTGTTCATTCTAACACATTGACCACACACTAGATGCTTTTAACGTGTTTTAAGAAAGCAAACTGAATCGAGACTATCATTTTAATGACTCTAAAATCTTGAGGTGTACACTGTAAAAGATTACCCGTAAAAAATTACGGCATTTGGGTGGCAGCTTGCTGCACGACTTTCACCATAATTTTTACGGTTGGACTGTATTGTAAATTACGGCTAACCACTGTATATTACGTAATAATTACCGTTATTTCAACGGTTGGCCCATTTTATTTTATCTTACCGTTAATTATCACAAAATATACAGTTGTTAGCCGTGATTTACAATACAGTCTAACCGGAAAAATTACGGTAATTGGGTGGCAACCTGCTGCACGACTTTCCACCGTAATTTTTCCTTTTTTTTTTTTTTTTTTTTTTTTTTTTTTACAGTGTAGGCCTAGCCCTACATCATTTTTTAACGAACTACTAAAGCATTCTCTCCCTATTGTGTTGAAACGATTTTTACGCTGCATATTCCAGAAATCAAATTTCTCTTAAATTTTGTAAGGTTGTTATTTATCCGCTTTCTACCTCACTCTCTTTTTCATGTTCTTCCCCACTCTTCATGTTTTGAAAATCCAGGGGTTGATTAGCATTATCGTTCATAGGGTATCTTCACTGGAGCAAATCCCGGGAATAGAGGATATGATACATCCCCCCCCCCCCCCCCCAACACACACACTTTTTCGAGAGGGTTGGGTGGGGTGGATGGAGTGTACGCACACACTTTGAAGAAGAAAAAAATACTGTGAAAGAGAGGGAAATAGAAATAGAATTAATGAAATTAAGAATAAAAATAGAGGGAAGAACAATGGAATAGACCAATTTCACGGCCGGTTTATGTATTTGGCCCTCTATCGGCGACGCCATTGCTGCTGTGGGCAAGCGCGCTGACCGCGATTGGCTCTGTGTACAAAATGAATGTAAGATATGAGATATGCCCCGATATTGTTCCATTTACTTTATTCTAGATCAATAAAATAAAGCATGGATACATGGGTAGATGAGGTAAGACAATGGTCATATCTGACGGATGAAGGTATGATGTATTTTTGTAATTTCGATGGTTTTTCAACTTAGTTTTGTCAGTAAAAGTTCGATTGCAGCATAGTTTGTTTATTTACGATATTTCTGCTTAAAAGAAGAAAAAAAAAAATTATTATGTCTTGTGTTATATTGGAAATAAAATCTGAAAATCTACCAATCTACCAAGCCGTAGTAAACGGGAGCCCTAAATCTTACCCTGTTTACAAAGTCAAGTTTTCACTCATTAAATTTTACGCCAAAGTACATAATGATATGTTTCTTGACTTAAAAGTCCCTTCTGTTGATGTTTTTACCCACTGGCGACGAATTCCTTCACATTGCTTACGGAAACCTGTGTAGGGAGTACGGCTTCTCACCCAAACAGGCTTCATGAGTCAAAAGCGAGTGAATTTCGCACTCAGTTAGCTTCCAATTTTTAAACTTTCTGTAATCCTTGTGGCAATTGAGCACCGCACAGCTACGACCTGAACTTCCCTGATAATTTCTCATTGCAAATATTAAAATAAATCTGCATATACTGGTCAAAATAGACAAAAAAATCGAACGAATGTACATAACGCGCTATTGACTTGTGTACTATAAAAGTTGGAGCGCCCACCCCAGTATGTCGAACTGTGTCGAACAGTCTGCTGCCCTCTTGCGTTGTGAAATTGGTCTATAGGTCGCTCAATTCGCTCGCTCGCATTTTCGGCACATTAACCAATGCCAGTTATACTATCATTCGTAAGAAAGGAAATGGGTTTGCGTCTTGTCTCAATATCCAATGTTCATGCTATTTTTCTACTCATAATGTTAATTATATATTATCTGCTACCCCTATGAGAGAGAATGAAAGATGCTAATACATTGAACGTTACTAGAATCATGAGAAGAGGGTAAAAATACAGTTGAGCCTATAAATCTTAGTATTTTTTTTTAATTGCTCGTTCATAAAATCTAGCAACAAGATGTTTTGATCAGCAATCACTCTTGTTCCAGCAGCAGATGCCCAAATATATTATTTTGGCATTGAGGTTTCCGACTATTCTCGAATTCTGCAGGGAAAATCATTTAGTGGACTATGTATATTTTGTCTTCACTCACTGCGAGAGCAGGATATGCTAAGGCATACAACTATCTGATGAACAGATGAGTTTTTAAGATGGATTTGAATCTTTCAGTTGAGTCTGCTTGTTTAATGCATTGAGGTAGACTGTTCCAGGGCTGAGGGGATGCTGAATGAAAAGATCGAGAACCGTAAGACTGGGTATTGGTGGGAGGAATCATTAAGAGTGATTTATTGCTTGAGCGCAATAATTACTCCTGTAATGACTTTATTCATGCTCTTAATCAGATTTTAACTACCTCTTTGCTTGATAGTACACTTTGGCTTCATTGTTTATGACCTATAGAAATACATTTTTATTATCAACTCTTCCCCATCTTGTTTTCTTCCGTTTTGTTTTGTGTTTTTGAAGTAGAATGAACCTATACCAATAAAAAAAATTGTTAAACAGTCTATTGGAACTTAATCATTTCTTCTTTTTCTCTCTCTAACTGCCCCCCCCCCCCCTCCCGCTCAGAAATCATCTCTGGACAACGGAGTCTCTGTACTCTGGGCCCGAAGCTGCAATCCGGAACCAATGTCCGAGTGTGTTAACACGTGCGCATCTCGAAGCGGTGTTACTGCTTGTGCCCACTGCTGCTCAGGGGATTTCTGTAACGGCGCCGGGACTGTGGGCATTAGCTCTCTTGTCATTGTCTTCGGTAGCTTTGTGGCTGTTTTCAGCGGATTTTCCGGGTAGATGATCGGAAAGTTGCATAAAAACGCATTTTCGTTATGATGAGCCGGGTATTTTGTTCTTTTTGTTAAATTATGCCCTTTTTAAAAAGTGATTCCCTTTTTGTTGATATATTTGATTTGGAAAAAGAAAATTGATTTTAACCTTTGTTAAATAATCTTCTTAATTAACAGCTATACAGAATTGTCGTATGTTTTCTTTTGTTTATGTTTGATGTCTTTTTGTCTTCGACTTTACTCTGTCATGTCTGTTTACATCCGTTATGTATCATATAGCTTTTTTGTTATGATGCCTCTGATATTTTGTTATTTTTGTTGTTTATAGAAAATGTCGATGTATAATCATGTCCATGTTTATATAGGAAGGAAGAACAGAGTATTGATGTACATCAGTTCACTTCAGTAGATAAAATACAGTTTACTCACAGGGATATATATACACTCAGAAGAAGAAGAAGAAGAAGAAGAAGAAGAAGAAGAAGAAGAAGAAGAAGAAGAAGAAGAAGAAGAAGAAGAAGAAGAAGAAGAAGAAAAGAAAAAGAAGAAGAAGAAAAAAGAAAAAAGAAAAAGAAGAAGAACCAAAAAATGCGCATATGGATGTGTGTGTGGGGGGGGGGGGAGCTGCAGTCTAGGTTTTTACTCCAAGCTTTGGACACTGATTTCGGAAGGTTCACACTCATTTTGTCATAAAAATATAGATGTAGAAATATGATTTTAAAAAGAAAGAAAATCCCCCTCAGATTTGTATCGAATGGAAGAGAAATAATCACGAACTGTAAACGCGTAAACCTGCAAGGAAGTTCCCAAGTGATTTCGTTTAGTTATTTTAAAACCAAATTCCATTTTTGATCGGAGCATGTCGAAAGGATGCAAATTGCAAGCCAGCCCATTACAGGAAGAAAACCAAAAATGTTCCAATTTCATGAAGGGAAAGAGAGACAAAATCTCAATTTTGAACATTCAATCTGGTTTCTTCTTTGCCCTATCTGTTAGGATGCGTTACTTTCTGGGGCGTGTCGAAAGGATACACTGCACTGCACGATGATAATTATCTACCACATGTACATGTTCATTGAAGAAATGTTAAAACATTGTTTAAATTGATTTAAATATTTCAAGCAATAAATTTACTTCTCATGTACACTCCTATTCCTCGTACAAGAAGTTGTTTATGAGAAGCCATCATTATCATCATCATAATTATTATTATTATTATCATTATTATTATTAGGCCTATTATCATTATTATTAGGCCTATTATCATTATTATTATTATTATTATTATTATCATTATTATTATTATTATCATTATTATTATTATTATTATTATTATCATCATCATCATCATTATTCACTGGGTCTTGTAAAATTGAAGCAAAACATAATAAAAAGCCTCAGTTACATTGGCAAAACCAAAAAAAAAAAAGGGTTTTTTTTTTGTTGTACCGTTTACACTTGCCAGAACAACCTAGAGCTTTACGGGTTTTTCAAGTAGAAAAAAAAAAGCCCATGCGTCAAAACACCCCAATCTCGTATTTTTTTTTTCGGCAAATGATAGGCATGCGCGACCTCTCGGTCATTTTCATCTCGCTGTACTGTACCACAGAAATTCTTCTATTTCTGTGTACTGTACACGCAGAAATGCCCCACGTGACCAAAAACCCGATTTATAAGACCGGCGAGATATGAGCGAGCGATTGCATTGGCAACAAACAAAAAAAAAAAAAACAAAACAAAAAAACGAAAACAAAAAATACAAAAACAAAAACAAAACAAGGAGAAAAAAAACCTGGCGGAGTTTCAAACAACCACACATTGGAGGTGGGCTTTTCGATTCGGTTTTTGAGTGTGTGTGTGTGTGTAATTATTAGGGGTAGTTGCCTAGCAACTTCCAACGCAAAACCCGAATGTTACAAAAACTCGAATATTTAGATGCAAGAGTAAACAGCACTAATGTGAGGGCTCTCTTCCTGCTATTGTATTCACTCTTTCCAATTTCGACCACACCTCATCTGGTGCAACATGAACAGAAAGGACATCACCTGGAATGGTGATGGCGTTTGTGGGGGAAGATAGGAGCTGTGGCATATCCAGCAATTGGGTGAAGCTGGTGTATAGCTTTTCATGAAGGCCCAGGGAAGAAAAATCAGTGCAAGTTGCTATGCTCATCATGCTGTAAAAGAACGCAGGAGTCCAGATACATTTAACCCTTGTCTTGGGAGCATCCCCCCCCCCCCCCGCTTTATCAATTTCTTGATACATCGCTGTTGGTGTGAACTGCTAGGTATAGGGTTAAGTTTCAGAACTGAATGAATGTTCAGTTACCGCCTGCTCCTCACTTTGATTAAATTCAAGATTGGGGCATTTTTGTGCAAACCAATTTTTGCGAGTTTTACAAAAGTAGCCAGTACTTACTCACGCGTTAAATATTGTCAGTACTCATCATGCTCATAGTGTCATGAAATAGAACAGACCATCGCCCATAGTTGCATAAGAAAATATGATATCGATATTGTGAAATCATAATGTTGGAGAATATTTATTTATTTTATGTATTTTTTTTTTTTTTTTTTTTTTGGGGGGGGGGGCTCCCTGTTCAACCCATCCCGGACTGCCTCCCATGATAACACACTCTAAGTTGTTTGAAATGACTTCTAGACCCCCATTCATAAGTCACCGAAGGTACGTATCCGTAGGATATGCACTGATTTATATTTAGGTAGCGGCAGCCATATTGGATGTCACCGTAAAAAATATTCATTTTCCTGAGGTCTGATTTTTTAGATATTAGTAAGTTATTTCTGACATCAAACTCCACTGGAAGCCGTTAAAATACCCTTTCAAATGATCTTTGAAGGTGGAGATTGCATGGTGGTACTGATAACGTAGATGAGGTTTATGGTTCACCATGTGGTAAGTCCTGAAAAGGACTGTGAGTTGGAGAGAGTAAAGAAAGTTGAGGAGAAATGGAAAGGCGAGATAGAGTGTAGAGAGTATATTTTTTGAAACTGGGTAAAGTCCTAAAAAGGGCTGTAAACAGTTGAGAAGGCGACGAGGAGAGAAGGCTCTAACTAGATGAGAAGGCGGTGAGGAGTGATGACTGGACGGTTCGGACAGCTTGACTGTCCGTCATCAGGAGATGGGAGATGTTGCAATTTTTCGCTGGCCAAATCCTTTATTGACCCCATACTTCTCAAAGGAACTGAGAATTTATCTTGGGCACAAATCGAATCCACGGTTCCAAAACTTTAATGAATCCCGGTGAACACGATGAAGGGAATACCAATTTTATTCTGCTAAGTTTTCCTTGAATTAAGTATTCTTGGAGATAAATTACCGGTATAGGTTTGCGGTAACACCATATAAGAGTTAGTCCTTACTAAAAAGGACTGTTTGGTATCTTTCTTGTGAATTCTTTTAGAAAAGTTCCGCAAGAAAAGGAGTTCTTCAAAGCAACATAGATAAAGTTATCTTTGACGGGATATTTCCAATATAGGATTTGGCCAGACACCCACTTTCTTCTAAGAGAGTTCTTTTCAGAACTAATTGGAAAGAAATCACAAGAAAAGACACAGTCCTTTTAAGGACTAATCTTGCATGGTGCTACCGCAAACCTATAACTAATCATTAAAAGTGGAACCTTGAAAGAACACCTCCTAAAAGATGTTTGCGATAATAATATAATTTTTCCTGATACATGCCATATACTTAAGAAAATGAAAATACCAAGATTCTGTTTGATTACCTTACGAATGTGCACGTTTGTTCTATAAAAAAGTTCTTATATTATTACCATAATGTTATGGTGGACAAAAAGAAAAGAAAAGACTACAGCGAAGCAGCAGGAGTTCATTTGAAACTATTATTTTTATTTACATGTATACATAGATAAAGTTATCTTTTGACAGTTATTAGTCACGTTTGACTCTGTGGACATTATTTATCTTTGTTTTTTTTTTCTAATGTCGACCAAAATTCTGTTTCGACATACTACTTAGCAGCAGCAAACATTTCTCATGTAGCATATTACACGATACCAGTGATCTAATAAATATGTATGTAATCAATTCACATATACTAATACCATGATTTTAAAAAAATACAGGGATACAACAGCACATATGTCAATCACTGCTTTCCTCTATTCAAAATTACAGTGAACTGATATAGTTTCTTTAAGATAATAAATAGATATCAATTCCATTTTTTTTCTTTTTTCATTTTAACCAACGATTTGCTAAGACAATTAGCACATCACAAGAATATCTATGAATTCTTACACAACTTGAGTGAACAAAATTATGACTGATTAATTTCACTTGCTATGTAATAATAAGGTCCTACTTAATGACAGAGACGGCTGCCATATCACTACACCCATTTTGTGATATTTTACTATGCAGTATCTTTGGAATCAGAATGCTAGGAATTATACATTGCACTCGAGTGGGACAAGACCATTTTTAGAAAGTTTGAGCCCATTTCCAATGCTGTCTGAACATTCTGGAATAAGAGCAATCGTAACTAATCATCAAACTCTCAAAATTGGCAATGCAATGTGAAACATATCATTTTTGTGTACTAAATTTTCTGTCATTTTTTTGCCCTTTTCATACACACTGGTTTATTATACATGCATTTTTATTTTTTAGGAGTTTTTTTTTTGCCAACTTGAGGAGAGAAAGATGACTAACTTAGCTCTTAAGAAAACTCTATACTGCTCTGCTAAGGGATAAGCAGAAAGTAATTTGAAACTACCTGATACATAGGGATAGCACGACTGCCTGCAGCTGTGTCCTAATATACAGGAATTATAACTACAAATTTTTAATATGTAGCACAATATCATAAATACACTGTTGAGTTAAGATAAAAAAATTAAAGAATACAGAAACATAACAAATATCACGATCAAAACAACAATAATTACAATGTATAATAATTAGTCACCAAATCAATAAAGAAAAAATATATATACAACAATGAAGAAATAAATAAATAAATATGTGAAAGAATCAATTAATCATTTTAGAAAATAGCACCATATTGTTATTCAGATCAACATTCTTCGTATTTTCAAAACTAAAGGAGTAGCTTACATGAAACTACTAGGTGGAAAATTAACATGAGTATACTCATGGAAAATAGCAACACATGGGTTATAAAAATATATATATATATATATATATATATATATATCAAATAGATATTAAACACTTGATAAAGCCCTAAGGGCGAAAATTCGTGAAATTTCCTTGGTTTACGGAGTTTTTTATTCCTTTTGTAGTTTTTTATATATATATATATATATATATATATATAAATATCCCAAATATTATTCGATTATGAAGGGAAAAGAAGCACAAGGGGCTTCAAACCAACACAAAAATGGTTATTGCTATCATATTTCAAATTATGAAATCAGTAACAAATAACTTTTTAACACAAAAAAGTGATGAATCACTAAAATATTGACTTTCCAATATAACGAAATATCATGTGTTTGGAGGATATATCTTAGGCAGTAGTAAATTAGTCCGAGAATGATAACGATACATATCCATCACTGCCAGGAGGAAAATGAAAAGGAATCATTACAGTGCTGAGACATAACCAATACCGGTGAATGCTAATTAGTCCCTCGTTGTCTGTATGGATTTGCTCAGCCACCTATTATTTAAGCATGGACATCACTGATAACATCTAAGAGCCAATCATTTGCTCCTTAGATATGACCTAACTAAGGTCGTTGTGCGAAACGTGTGCAGAACTCAAAATGAAAAATTTTAAAAATAGAAAAAATTTCAAACAATGTTTTATAATTTCGCAGGTAGCATGTAGACCTAAAAAAATGAATAAACCTTCTTGTGGCATGATCTCTACTTAAATTCTATTCCAATGTGTGAAAATACACATTTTTGTTTTTGCATTTTTTATATTTTGCGTTCTGGACATGTTCTTTCACACAATGGCATAAAGAAAAAACACCTATGAAGAAATCAGAAACTGAACCTGATTGATAAAAGTCCTCTGATTTTATTCCTCACAGTGATTGCTTTCATCTTTATTGTAATAGCTGCAGCACAGATACACATACATGATCAATATCTTCACCAGTAATCTGACCGCCCTAAATTTGGGCAGCTTGAATAATATTCTACATTTAAACAGTGCCTAATACATCTCTTTGAGATATGTCTAAGCGCTTTACAGAAATATTACCCCGGTAATCGGATTCAGGCTTGCCAGTGCGCAATGTATGCACCTTCTCCACTCCCGAGGGAGAATTCCAGCTAGGTGCCATGATACAGGAGCTTATAATGCTAAACAAATCTCAATGACTGCCGCATTCTACTGGGTACCCACTTAAAAGCTGGGTCGGGTGTGCAAATGTAGATTCATATCCTGCCAAAGGACATTAAGTGCTGTGGCAGGGATTTTAACACCATACCTTGTGGTTCAAAGTCTGAAGATATATCCACAGGACCACGACACCTCTACATTATCAGTAAGCTTCCTTTTATTTTCAAAGCTCTCTATCAGCACTCTTTGTGTATTCCATCATGCGAATTAGTGGCATAGTTAGCCAAAGTATCTATTTTCAAACTATCCGACAGTATGTCTTTCCTTCAAAATACTTCTCTCAGAACTAGAGTTATGACTAGATGAATCCTTGTCTGTGTGCTGTCAAAATTTAAGCTTCCCCCCCTTGCCAGATCAGATATATATATATTAACATTCATGCTGAATTTTTTCATTTTGACTGAAAATTTAATGAATTATTTTATCACTCTGAAGAAATAAGCTAAAATGCTATTTTTACTGCATTACTAGTAAATATATGACATGACTGCAAAGAATATTGCCCTTAAAATGATTTCCATTCCAGTCCTGTGTGCATAACTATCACTTTTAATTATGGAAAATGTATTAGGATACATTCACAGTACAAAACTGGAAAAAACGGTTCTATTTCAATGACAATGTATCAGCCACGTTTGAAGTTGATCTGTTAAATGGTCCTTACGTCATCGCGAGAACAAGCAATTTTCATGTATATAATGACATCTATGAACCTTGAACTTTGACCTCATGACTCATGATATAATAAGACCACTGCCCCTCCGATATGCATACATGAGCCAAGTTTGAAGTCTAATGGTTCTTAAAGTGATTACACAATGGTAATTTTTTTTTGATGTATGATAGAGAATAGAATTCTTAGAAGAATAACATTAAAAATTTGATGATCTTCAATCGAAATCAATGCATTTTGGCTTATTTTCTCATAAAGTCAAGAGTTGACCAAAAATTATCAGTATGAGGCTTTGGTATGAGGTATGACGTAAAAGTGGGTACCCAGCTTCGCGCATTGCAGTTGTGCTGTGCGCTAGACTGTACAATATGTATTATATCTTGCGCACATTTTGCTAGAATTGATGTCAAAGTGGGTACCTAGTTGAAACTGGGTCACAGCTGAGGGGTCAAAAATATCCTGAAATCTTACCACATTTGGGGGTTTCCTTGGCAACACGACTTTTTAAAAAACTTTGGGCAGATGATTTTCTGCTAAAAAAAATCATGCTCTTTTAAATAAACAAACATTGTTTCAGCACTGGGTACCCCCTTTAATTATCACGAGAACAAGCTATTTTCATGTATATAATGACCTCTATGACCTTTGACGTGACCCCAAAATGTAATCAGATCATTGTCCCTCCACATGCATACATCAGCATAGTTTGAAGGGTGATCTGTCAAGGTTCTCAAGTCATGGCGAGTACGAAAACAGGACAGACAGACGCATGAGCGCTACGACGAATGGACAGCCCCAAAACATAATGCCTCTGGCACCCATCTTCAGTGGGCGGAGGCATAAAAAATCTACAGCATTGTTTTTCAAGACAAGAGTTAACTTATCTCCTCTAGTTGAGTGCATATGGTGTTTAATAGAGAAGCATTTGCAAAATTACTTGAGGTTTCTTTACCAAACTTTCTGTCAGCCCTTTTTTTTCCTTCATGCATGACGAAAAACTCTGGTTTAAAACTGAAACCCCGAAACTGACTTTCACTACTTCTAGAAATCTGAGATTGCGGCCAGCCTAAGTAAACATAAGCCCTGAGCAGTGTAATCCCCCTGCCAGAAAAGCAACCTTGACAGGGTGATAGAGATAGATAAGCATGATAGAGGGAGAGAGGAAAGGAGAAAGGGAAGCATGTAGGGGCTAGACTGAAGAGTGAAAAATGTTGTTATATCACCAATTCTGGGTCATTTTGCTTCATTTGGAGTTTAATTTGGGTCTTCATCTAACTTATGAGTGATTTCTAGGAATTTTAATATCTTAAAACAATTAAAATACGTATTTCCTACTTCCCATTTCTTTTCAGCCAGTGCCCAGTAAGAGTTTGTTTATTCTATTACGTAAGATGATGAGGAGTGCAGGCGTAATCCAAAACCATCACCTCTCATGTGAAGATGCAAGGCACTGACAAGACTTTAAACACGGTTTGGGGATTCGGGGTTGGTACATCCCATCTTCAATGCGTAGGATATGTGTTATAGTGGTTAGGTATACTTTAAACGAGAGATTTTCATAATGGTATGTTTTTAAAGATAAACTTCAGTTCTCATCATGCAATTACAATGTGATAGAATCTGTTCAAATCGATTTGCAAACGTTGGTTCAATAAAACGTTCATAAATTGGTGTATACTTTCAGGTTTTGAAATCATTAAAATGATAATAAACAAACTCCATCTCAATTGCAGGTAGAAAAGGGTCTAGAGAACTAAAAACCAGCGTTCAAGCTAAACACCCAAGCTTTTTCTTGTCATATCACAAGTATGAAAGCATGTGAAAAACACTTTTTTTTCAAAGGGACATTTCTATCATGATATTCTTCGAAACTGACATCACAGGCTGAGAAAGCTCAAAAATTATTTGTCATCACTCGGAATTCAATCTTCTCTTTCGAAAACATACTTCTATTGAAATGACCTTCTCCAGTTGGTGGAATTTAATGTTTTACCACAGAAGCATCAACATGATTAGTGAAATGAAGTATCGTCCTTAAAATTTCTGTCAGCACTTTGTTTCTTCCAACATGCTTGTTTTAAAACTAGACCTGAATGATCTCCTGATGTTGGTTGAGTTTGGTATAGGCTCAAAATGGACTTCTCCTGTATGGTAATACCTGATGGAAAAAGTAAAGATATGGTTGGTGTAATAAGATGCATGTCTTCTAGAATGTTTTTCTTTTATTTTACTCTGTTCATATCATGCTCCTTAAAAAAGAGTGACCCAAACTTGTCTTGTATTTCTTTTCATTTCTACACCGATGAAATTGATACTGATAAAAACAGAAGCAATTTTAAACTTTGATATATTATGTTAACATAACTTATATACATGTCAAGATTCTAAGCCTCTGTTTGGTCAAATATGCGAGCATGAATTGACTACAGACTGCCAGGCCCAATTGCTAACATATTGACTGCACATATTTGTCAGCACAAAGCAGTCGCATAGCAGAAGTCCATAAGATTAATACTTCATACATGAAATGAGACATACACACTGCTCTTAGATTGGTTGATTTCCTTACAAATAAATACACTTTGATTAGTAAATTTTGTGGAAATATCATCTTTGGGAAATGCACTATCAGATGAGGTATCTAGAACAATTGAATCATTGAATGATTTGATATTTGTTGGGGCATGATTAAAACTATAGCTCTTTGTTTATTTCAAGAGAGAAGTGTGCCCCTTGACCTTATCTTAAGCACCATAGTTCTGAGATCATCTTGGGTTTTAGTTCCAACTATGCCTCTCAAAGAATTCAACAAAAACCACTCACCTATAAACCAAAGCTCCACATAAGATAGCAGCCAGTATGATCAGCCCCATGAATACAGCACCAACGACCCACTTCCATGTACCTGAATATACAGAGAAATTAAAGTATTCTCATGAGAAAAATTTGTTATAGCATTTGATATGAACTTTCAAACATGTAAAATCTACATGATAATTGTATGAACACTAAAATCACTAAAATTCTGGGCTATTGCGAGCCTTCCTGCAGAAATAAAGGTGAATTCAATTCCAAATCATACTGTGGCGTCATAGCAATCTTTTGATTGATTGCGAGTCGAAGCTGATTTGGCCTTTACTCTGACCACCAGGCTTGCAATTAATCAAAATTTTGATTTTAGTATTCCTATTATTCTTCCACACTTCAAAAAAGATAATTTCAGTTGTTTAAACTTTCATATATAATGCAAAATGTGATTTGTTCAAGAAATGGGTCGCAGTCGCATAGTGTAGTGTGTGGTGGACTTCAGCATATGAAATTGTCATGGTATAGTGTGTCATATAATCATAAATTCATCTTCAGTTGAGGAATGAGAATTACCTCTTTTAGCTTGATATGGGCTTGTGTCTGAGTCATTATCCTCTGTACCTATTCCTCCTGCAGTTGTAGTGGTCGGTATATTGATGGGAACACACTTCAACATGCCTGAACAAAGTGGAAAGGGAGGGATAACGGCAAAAAATGAGAATACTGAAGATATTACTATTACAAAAAATGCTTCCACATTCAATATAAATAATATAAAGTAACAAATTTAGATTTTCGAGAGTAATGTTATATTTCACTGAGGCCACGGATCAAGGTTGAAATGTAATTTCATGTGGGAAATCTTAATAGGGATGAATAAATGTTATATTGAACAATATACAGGCAATATTTGTTATAGAAAATTGAGGGTATTTCTTTAGGAGTCTTATGTTGCTTTCCTTCTTCCAAAGCCATCCTTTTTGATAACATTCAGGATGCCTTCTGTGTCAACCGGATGCCGCTAATAAGGACAAAATCAAACAAGTGGGTTGTGCTGACAATCAAATATGAGGAGTACAGAAAGAGCCATGATACAGAAGATCTGCAGGTGTAACTGTCCAATAACAAACTTTAGGATTTACGTAAGCTCACACACACAACGCATTGCAAATAAATGCGATTATTCTGAAAAATCGCACTTCTTACTGTGATTTGAATTGCGATTAGAATCACGATTATTAGTGAATTTATTCTGTCCACACACAAAATAAAACCGATTTTCTAATCGCGATTACAAAATCGATTTCTGAATCTCTCTTTTTACCTTGTGTGTGAACACCCCTAGTGAATCCATACAATGTGCTTAAAGGATTGTCATTTAGCTAATCAAACCCCAAAGTGGCTAATTTTGGAAAGCTTTTGTGTTGAACAGAGCAATCCCTGAACCAATTTATGCATATTGTTTTGTGCCAATTGGCAAATGCAGCAAACGAGCAACTGCTCCAATCAGCATTCATGGCAAATAAAAGGTTAACAGATGGGTCCCGTGTCATATAACTTGTTATCAGTAACAACTGCTATATTTCTATGACAAATTTGCACTCAGCCAATCAGATGCAAGGATTTCAATAACTAATGACAGCTATTTCAATTTGTTATTGATAACAAGTGTCATGAAACGGAATCACGATGTTGATGGGGTATGCTTACTATCAGCTACTTACCATCAACTGAATAATAGTCTGGTCTGCAGATACACTCTCTCTCTGGACTGCACATAGTGTGTGGGAATGGGCAATGTGAATCCACGATACAACCAACAGAGGGGTAACAGGTCCTGCCATTACCTGTATAAAATGAAAGGAAACAAACAATAGTACTACTATTAAGGTTCGTTCAGATCGGCTTACGAAAATGTGGAGGTTTTTGGTGTTAGTGCCTACGAGTGAGGAATCAAAGGTGCAATACTTTAACCCATAGAGGTACAGTGTCTCCTTTAGGAAATGCTTTGGCAGTATCTGCTGATCCAGAATGCTGGGCATAAAAAAAAATATATATGAGCAGAAAGAGAAAAATTCACTGAAAGTTTTGAGTCCATTCCCAGTGCAGAATGTTGTTGCATTTTCGAAGTAGAGGCGTTTAAATGTAACTAATCATTAAACTCTTTAAATTAGCAATGCAGTGAATATAATATAATCACCATTTTCATATTCAAATTGGCAGTTTCAGCTTAAATTTTGCAGTCATAATTCATTTTGGTTCATGTTATATCTATATCTATTTTATTCAAATTATGTAAGAGTGGAAAAAATAATATTTGTTGCCAATTTGAGGATTGAAGATGATTAATTTAGACCTCTAAAAAGCTCTGTACTTCTATGGGTTAATAGTCATCCATGTGTATTACAAGATACAGAGATGTGAGGTGCAGTACTAATAAGATAACCACTGGGATTTATCCAATGAATTTATCACTGCATAACGCCTTTACTGCTCTAACTTTAGTACCTGTGAACTAGTAAAAGGTAGTGTCATGAAAATTGTCTACTTTTTATAGCAAATCCATTTCTCAGTTTTCCTAGATTCTTATAATTTATCATCTAAATTCAAAGACATCTGACATAAAATTTTTGATAGGTTACCAGAACTGCATATACTTCTTTATTCAAGAAGGTTTTAGACTCACCTAAGAATCCTGATGCACACTTGCAGACCCCAATATCACAATAGCTTCCAAGAGAGGTACATGAAGGCGTACAGTCTAAAGATGTTGGTGGTTTACTGGTTTCATCACAACCTCCTTCCACGACCATGATGTTACCACTGGGATCTACATGTACAACCAACAGACATTACAAAAGATTACAATGATTCATAATTCTCGAGTTTCACAATGCATGAGCCACCAACATCCGTACCATGAGAGGCCTGTTTTCCCAATTGCGCATCGATAATCATTTCCAAGATAGCAGACGCCGCGAATGAGAGGTGACCAACTGAAGAAATATTTAATTGACCGAGATCCCAAGTGCAGGGAAGAAGAAGAATGAGTTACTAGAACTAGCAGAGAGAGCCCAGGAAAGTTATGAAGTCTTAGAATTCTGTTATTACTCAGAATAGGAGCGAAAATGCGACCAGGGCAAGGTGTTGATGGTACTGTTGTCAACCCATCTCCCAGAATTAACATGTTAGAGTAACTGTCGCAACTGAAACGAATGAGGGCTCAAGGACTGCGAAATACGAGAATTGCAAACGCTATTCATATAACAAGTAGTATAATGTAAAGGTATTTCAATATCTGTATGGACTTCCCTGCTCTGACCTTTGATTTCTGAAGGTAAATAAATAAACAATAACATTTATTCGTTGTGTCTCACCTAGTGTTTCACACCAGACATCTCTTGCTCTTGTTGTAGAGTCCCACTGTCCTGCACCCCATCTGAAAACAGGACAAGTGGCACCTTCTGCCGGGCAAGATCTACATTTGAAATAAAGATGAATAAATAGTTAAGATACCATGTACAATGTGGCATTCAGGTTGAGCCCAAGTTTTACACATTGACTTAATCATATACACATTTATACATGAGTGCATGACCAAGATATTCTGTATTTACAGTATACAGGTGATGCAATACAAATGTTCATTTTTTCATATACCTATTTGTTTTGTTATGTTTTAATACAGAGGGTACATTTGGACATCTTTCAGTTACAGAACTGTTTTGCCACTTATTAAAGAGACACAGTCTGTAAAAGAATAACATATGCACAGATAATGATTACTGAATAAAATGAATAACACTATAAGCATACAAAATAATAGCAAGAGGAGTTAATTTTTTTTTTTTATCATACAACATCAAATGGATATGTTAACAATAGCACAGCAGCATTCAAACTGTTCAATATTCCAGAATATCTTCAACTAGCCTTAGTTGACAAATAGAACATATGCAGGAATGCCATATTCAATTCTTGGCACATGTAACTTACAGCCAGGGAAAAAATTAATTTTTTTATTTCGGGGGCTCCATTTCGAGTTTTATACAATTTTTCGGGGGCTACTTTTTCAACTTTCGGGGGCTACTTTTCCCATTTCGGGGGCTACTATTTTCGGGGGCTAGTTTGAAGTTAAGCTTCACAAATTTGTTGATTTATCACAAGAACAAGCAAGTTTCATGTATATAATGACCTTTATCACCCTTTGGCCTTTGACCTTGAGTCCCCAAAATCTAATCAGGTCATTGTCCTTCCCATATGCATTCATGAGCCAAGTTTGAAGTTGATCCGTCAAAAGGTTACTACGTTATCGCAAGAACGAACCATTTCTATGTACAAAATGACATTTATGACCTTTGACCTTTGACCTTGAGTTCCCCAAATTTATTCAGACATTGTCCCTCCCATATACATACATGATGCAATTTTGAAGTTGATCTGTCAAATGGTTATTGAGTTATTGCAACAATAATACATTTCTATGTACATGACCTCTATGACCTTTGACCTTTGACCTTGAGACCCAAAAATTTGATCGACCATTATCCCTCCCATATGCATACATGAGCCAAGCTTGAAGTTGATCCATCATATGGTTACTGAGTTATTGCAAGAATGATCCATTTCTATGTACATGTAGGTGTGTCATAAATATTCATATCTGGTGTGAATATTTATGAGCATCATCTACCTAGCTGATTGTGCAATCACTAATCAATAAAGATGTATATCATTTTTTATCTAAAGTTGTAACTATAGCACCACACGTATGTGGAGGTGCTTATAAACATTCACAATATCTGAAGGTGATAGATATTCATATCTGAAGCTCATAAATATTCATATCTAACTTGAATATTCATGAGTGTCTCCTTACACGTGATTTGAAAAATACTAACCGTGAAAGATATATATTAAGTTTTGTATAAAGCTGTAGCACACCCATTGAATAATTGAGCCAAAAAAGCTTTTACCGAGAGCTTGGCTGTATCATTGCTCCCAAAGCTAATGCGACTGGCAGTCTAGTCCTAATCGCATTGGCGGGAAAGATTCATGCAACTGACAGGAGAACGCATGATCAAGCGCATATGAGCCATGTGCTTCATCAGAGCTTTCCAACAGTGCTGAAACTTTCCTCCAAAATGCGATTGGCTCAGGAACGGACTTGCTCGATTCCCACCAAGAACTTTCGGGGGCGATTTTCTAATTTTCCGTCGCCCCCGAAATCATTTTTTCGGCCCGTTTCGGGAGCTCTTTCAGGCGTTTCCGGGGCGAATTCGCCCGCCGCCCCCGTGAATTTTTTTCCCTGCTTACAGCTTACCATAAACTCAAAACAATGTGGCAGTTCCGGGTTTTGCTCCATAGCAAAGAAAGAATTATATCCTATCTCTTTTTCATGAGCAAGTATTGTAATACAGTGAAAAGAATATTATCACAAAAAGTACTACTCAAAACCTGAAATGTAACTTACAGATATCTCTTATTTGGGGGGGGGGGAACAAAAAAAGGGAAATCCCAATAAATAAACCATGCCACTTATGTTAATAAATGCATATTAACACGTCAATGCTTAAATAAAAGATATTTTTGTTAAAGGTTTTGCAGAAAACCTTGTGAAATCATATATTGCACTACCTTTTTAAGAATATGATTGATGAATATCTTTTTGCCACCTGGGGCCATTGCATAAAACTTACCATTAATGTTAACTCTGCCATCAGTGGTGACTTCAATGGAAAACATGAATTTGGCCGTTGATTAATGTCACCATGGTAGTTACCACTGATGGCAGAGTTGCCATCGATAGTAAGTTTTATGCAACGGAGGTCTGAGTGTTTTATTTTTCAGTGCCACCTTATATCCCATTCACATACTAAACAGACAAAAAAAATTGAAAAAGGTGGGGGGGGGGGGTTCCCAGAGGTAATTGCGTCACATCTAAACAAACCTTAAGAATGCTTAGCACCTTCCACAATAAGGTAGTCCTTCACATACCTTGAATTAATCAGGTTTGTTGTACATGGCTTCCCTCCAGTCACTGGTGGACTGGTAACAACTCTTATCCTTGTTTTCTGACCATTGATACTGGAGTTGAAACAATTGGCAGTGCAAGATGAGTACTGCGACCACTCTGACACCTGGAAAATACAACATACATGTACATCAACCATAGACATATAATAAATTTACTAGATGAAAAGCAGCACGCATGGATATCATCACGTGAATGGCATTAGCCCCCACCCCTCTTTCGGATCATTTGAAGGGGTCGATAAGCACCCGTTATCGCCATGATATCGATAACACTGTTGCATGATTCATATCTATTGCGTGTATCAATTTTATTGTGACACTTTGATTTAATGTATATTTGTTGTACACTTGTTGCGCACTTATTGTGCATTTATTGTGCATGTGTTTAGCTGATGGGCGTGACGTTTTATTAATTATTCATTTCTGATCATGAATATTGATGAATGCTTAGGTCGGCCTTCTAATGTATCTGGAAAAAATGGCGAAGCTTTAGGGGCCTGACATCAACCCTGACATACTTATTCCAAGCACTATAATGCATTTATACTGGCTAAAAAGTCAACTACAAATTTTATTCCCAAGCACTACGAAGCAATTATACTAGCTTAAAAATCAAATATAGATTTCTATTGGGTTACAGGACAATAGTTCTCTTGACCATTAAAGCATGAAACCAAAAGTCCAGTAAACAAAAGAACACAACGGCATAGACAAAGCTGTTACATTTGGTGACCAACAGTTAAACCACAGATTTAAACAGTGGTTTAGGCCGCTTATCAAAAAATCTTGGTCCGCGTCTTTGATCGTCTTCCCCGTGACCGTTCTTTTTCACCGGCTTTCCTAATCCCCTGTTTTTTTGTCTATGAGAAATGGAAGGATAGGAGGGGAAAAGACGTTAAGCGGGAAAGACGATAAAGGCTGCATTCTAAATTGGCTCTTAATTTTGACAAGGTGCCTTAACTTAATACAGCTTTGTGAATACGGGCCAAGGAGTGGAAGGATATTCTTACCACACAATCTCCAGGACACCAAGTGGTACACTGGCGAGAAGTGGCTAGATCCAGAGCAGACCGGTTGAAAGTGGATCCTAGCTGGTTAATGCCATCTCCACCTCCATTTATAGCTTGGCATCAAAGAGACAAAAGAAGAGAGAAGAGCTGGTCAGTTCTCATGATGGGAATGGTAAAGGGTAACAGGACATTTGCTCCTGCAACCATTGCTCCTGTCTTAAATTCTCTGACGACATAGACTTAGGGTCGGGTTGTGATTGGGGTTTTGGTTAAGAATAATACACGGCTAACCATTAAGGATAATGTTAGGTTTGGGGTTATGTTGTACTGTACGTTTGGCTTAGAGTGCAGATTTTTTATGGGAGCAAGTGTCGCTAGAGCAAATGTCATGGAAGCTAGTAACAGCATTTTCGCCATTTACATGTAACCTGCCGAATATAATGATAAATATACATAATCATTGTCATCACACAACTTCAAATCAACAGGGTTACTGCTCAAGTTCTTTTCTGGGAGACAAATTTGATATTTCTTCGATATCCTGTAGAAATGCAGTGAAAGCTCAATACTCACCACTGAGATAGCAATACTCCCAATCAACAGTAAGACCATCACTGCGTTGGCATTCAACCAGCCTCGTCTCGTGCCCAACTCCGCAACCAGCCTTGCTATCAAATTGGCAACCGCTCCAGCTCCCTCTGTACCACTGGTAGGTGAAACATGGTCGGATGTTACAGGGTCTTGTCTGAAATAAAATTGTTTTATATAGAAGAGAAGCAGACATGAAGTTAAAGATGAAGGTAAAGTGTACCGATGACAAAACACATTTTGCTCTGTATGCAAGAGAGTCCATGTCATTGTACTAACTTACATACCATTTTATTCTGCCAAAATATCTTAAGGCTTGTTCAGATATGAGGAGACAGATCCCTGTAACAAATCCCTGCAACAGTTTAAGTGTACAAGTCAAAGGGGTATGAAGCGACAACAGAAATATCAACGAGGCAGGAGACATATGGTCACCTGGCTGTAAAAAGCTTTGGACCAATCAAATTCTTAAAAAGTTAATGCAAAATATGCTGTCATGAATTTGTCTGTGCAACTTTTGACAAAATTCTCTTTTATTTGAGAGTTGATGCGAAATACTTGTTCATTAACATAAGAAGAGTGGTTTATCTTGCTAAATCTGAACACTAAAAATGACGTGGGGATTTGTTGCAGGGGTTTGTCTCCTCATATCTGAACAAGCCTTTAAAAAGTAGTTCTTGTTGATGTTGTTGTTGAATTTGGTTTATACAGACATGTATCAATCAAATATGATTATTTACGTCTGGGACCGAACTTTAACATCAGCATCCGAAAAACGGGGCAAATGTAGATTTATATCTTGCCAAAGGACATTAGTGCTGCAGCAAGGAGTCGAAACCCGGAGCTTGTGGTTCAAAGTCCGGAGACTTATACACTGAGCCTCACCTCATTAAGACTGTGCGCATCCTGACACCTTCGTCCATTCCCTGATGACTGGGTGACAATCTTTCGTGTCCTGAAGGTGATGCCATAGGTTCCACAGGATGCACTACACTGAGACCATGGCGTGAAGGCTCCAAGTTGACAGTCCACCGGGCATTCTACCATGCATGTCTCATGCGCTGTGATGTTCTCGTGTTCACAGAGGTCCATAGTCACGGGTACGTTGGCAGCGTTGACACAGTTTAATGTGCGAAATCTGGTTCCTTTGCGTTAAAAAAGAATACATAAAAATAAAGGATGATGAAAATGACTGATGAAGATGAATGATTACAAAAGTTAGCTTATCAAAAGGCACATCTATTGTTTTTTCAGCTTCTCTGCATCCCGGTATTCACATCGGCTTTTCCGATCCCTGCTATTTTGTATTCACAGGGACGGGAGGATTAAACCCTAGGTGGTCATGCTTAAACTGTACAAATCTATAAACTGATCTTTCTAAACAAGGTACAAAAATGATTGTTTACCTCTCCCACATTCACCCTGAATGGGCCTGCATGTGCTCCATTCTCCCGTTGCCAGTCTGAAGACAGACGCCAGGCAGTCCGCCTGAGAACAGGCTACAGTCTCTCTGATAGGTGTGCATGGCTGAAGCTCAGCATCGGGACGTATCACAATCCTGCTGCGGGATTTCTGGGCATTGGCACAGGGCAGGCTGCAGCTGGTGAAGGCTGACCATTCGCTGAATACACATTCACCTATATTAGGACAGTTAGAAGGGGTAAAGACTTGTAGGTATTTTGCTAACATTTCATGTAAAGTGTTCGAATCATGCAGTCATTGGTTTCTTATGCACTGCGTCGCCAACTGATTTGGTCGAATTACATGTGCATGTGCAAGTTCTCCTTGTCAGGGGGCAAAGGGGAAAATACTTCCAATGAATATGGTACCATTTCATGTGAAGTGGTAAAGCATGGTTAAGCCATACTATCGTCAGTTACATGTGCACTACTTTGTAACTTGCCGATGCCTGATTTGGATGAATTACCAATATACCTCTACATTAAGTGTAAGGTCTCTCGAGCAGGAAGTGATACAAGGGAGTTGCACCTGATCCATCAAAGAAAAAAAAGATCAGTCCACCTTTTTGTTTCAGTGAACAAAGTGCACCTTGCATCCAACTGTCCTATTGCAAGTGAACAGCATGGTTTGACATAGAAGAAATCTTGCGTCACTCAGAATCTGCATCTATCAAAAAATGATTGGCTTCTCTTGCTGGAAGGGCCTCATTCATCCCCAGTCGACATTCTGTTCCTCGACTTTGCGTGTGCCTTTGACAAAATGTGCCTCATGATATTCTCCTGCAAAAGCTCTCCACCAAATATAACATCTTGGCATTGGGCCAAGTCATTCCTGTGCAGTCGTGTCCAGAGGGTTACTTTCCACGGTACCTTTTCTGATTGGGCTCCCATGACCTCTGGTGTCCCTCAGGGAAGCGTCATTGCACCACTCTTTTTTAACATGTTCATAAACAGCCTTCCAGCTATCATTATCTCCAAATTAATGTTATTTGCCGACAACACTCTCATCTATCGCCGTATTAAGTCTGCTGGTGACTTGGCAGCACCCCAATCTGACCTCGATAAACTTCTGTGTTGCTGCACACACAACCACATGAAACTAAAGGAAAACAAAATTCATTATTGTCAGAGCTAGAAAGAAAGCAGGTGAACCACTTTACTGCATCCGGCGAACCCCATTTGAATCAGTATCTCATATGAAATATCTTGGTGCTGTTATCAATCTGAAAATGACATGGGATCACCACATTTAATACCTCACCTCTAGAGCAAACAGCTATTTGGGTTAATTTCGTTTCTCAGTGGGCTTACTTCTGAGGCCTGTCTCACCTTGTACAAGTCACTAGTGCTCCCAGTCTTGAAATACGGATTGCCTGCCTTGATCCCTTACACCCGTAACTTGTGTAATCATCTCAAAAGTGTCCTGGGACACGCTACTCGAATGATGATAAAGCAACGCAAACAACAAATTTCTTACCCGGATAGCAAAGTCAAGCAACTCTAAATGACCTCATGTCACCCTGGAAATCTGTACCATCCTATCCAAGGACTAAGTCCTTACCTTGACAGGGCAAATGGCAAGCCTGGTTGGTAGGTGGCTTGGGTTTTCTCTGCTGACATAAGCTCTCATTCTCTGCTCCTACAGGACAGCTGATAGTCCTAGACTGAGTTCCAGCTCCACAGTTTGTTTTCAGATTTGTTGGTAGACAGGGGGTCCACTGGAAAGATAAATTGCAAAATGTTGTTATGATACTTGTCACAAAAACAAAACAAACGAGATTTAATTCGTCATTCGATCAGACGAATTAGGTGGTCTGTCGTCTTTTTGATATGGATATGATATCTATGATTATAAAAGGTATATGACAGTTGGCCTTTTATTCATCATTTTCATCATCAGGGTTTGTATCACCGTCAGCAACATTACTGTCTCATTATCATGGTCATCAAGAGGATTATAGTCATTCCCAATTAAAATCCCCATTCAGAGAAAATTTACGAAGAGGAAGCAGCCCTGATAAAAATAAAACGTTCTGAAAAATGTTCTGAAAACGTTTTGTGAACGTTTATTGAAGACATAGACGTAGCGGACCTAATAAAAATGTTTTGTAAACTATTTATGAACCTTCTGAAAATGTTTTACGAACGTTTTTTAAAGACGAAGACGTAGCGGACATAAAAAAAAAAATTGTGAACGTTCTGAAAACGTTTTGTGAACTTTTACTAAGGACTAAAACGTAGCGGACCTAATAATGACGTTTTGTAAACTTTTTATGAACTTCTGAAAATGTTTTGCGAAAGTTTATTAAAGACAAAGACATAGCGAACATTCATTAAAGATGAAGACATAGCCGACCTAGTAAAAACGTTTTGTAAATGTTTTGTGAAGGTTTCTGGAAACGTTTTGTGAACGTTTATTAAAGACGAAGACGTAGCAGACCTAATAAAAACGTTTTGTAAACATTTTGTGAACGTTCTGAAAATATTTTGTGAACGTTTATTCAAGACGAAGACGTAGCGGACCTAATAAAAAACGTTTTGTAAACGTTTTGGAAACGTTTTGTAAAAGTTTTGGAAACGTTCTGACAACGTTTTGTGAACGTTTATTAAAGACGAAGACGTAGCAGACCTAATAAAAAAAGTTTTGTAAACATTTTGTGAACGTTCTGAAAATATTTTGTGAACGTTCTGAAAATATTTTGTGAACGTTTATTCAAGACGAAGACGTAGCGGACCTAATAAAAACGTTTTGTAAACGTTTTGGAAACGTTTTGAAAACGTTTTGTGAACGTTTATTAAAGACGACGACGTAGCGGACCTAATAAAAACGTTTTATGAACGTTCTCAAAATGTTTTGTGAACGTTTATTAAAGACAGAGACGCAGCAGACCTAATAAAAACGTTTTATGAACGTTTACTAAGGACTAAAACGTAGCGGACCTAATAAAGATGTTTTGTAAACTTTTTATGAACTTCTGAAAATGTTTTGCGAACGTTTATTTAAGACAAAGACATAGCGAACGTTCATTAAAGATGATGACATAGCCGACCTAGTAAAAACGTTTTGTAAATGTTTTTTGAAGGTTTCTGAAAACGTTTTGTGAACGTTTATTAAAGACGAAGACGTAGCAGACCTAATGAAAATGTTTTGTAAACATTTTGTGAACGTTCTGAAAATATTTTGTGAACGTTTATTCAAGACGAAGACGTAGCGGACCTAATAAAAAACGTTTTGTAAACGTTTTGGAAACGTTCTGACAAGGTTTTGGAAACGTTCTGACAAGGTTTTGGAAACGTTCTGACAACGTTTTGTGAACGTTTATTAAAGACGAAGACGCAGCAGCCCTAATAAAAACGTTTTGTAAACATTTTGTGAACGTTCTGAAAATATTTTGTGAACGTTTATTCAAGACGAAGACGTAGCGGACCTAATAAAAAATATAATAAAATAATAAAAATGTTTTGTAAACATTTTGTGAACGTTCTGAAAATATTTTGTGAACGTTTATTCAAGACAAAGACGTAGCGGACCTAATAAAAAACGTTTTGTAAACATTTTGGATCGTTCTGACAAGGTTTTGGAAACGTTCTGACAACGTTTTGTGAACATTTATTAAAGACGAAGACGCAGCAGACCTAATAAAAACGTTTTGTAAACATTTTGTGAACGTTCTGAAAACATTTTGTGAACGTTTATTCAAGACGAAGACGTAGCGGACCTAATAAAAAACGTTTCGTAAACGTTTTGGAAACGTTCTGAAAACGTTTGTTGAACTTTTATTAAAGACGAAGACGTAGCGGACCTAATAAAAATGTTTTGTGAACTTTCTCAAAATGTTTTGTGAACGTTCATTAAAGACAAAGACGCAGCAGACCTAATAAAAACGTTTTATGAACGTTTATTAAAGTCGAAGACGAAACGGATCTAATAAAAATGTTTTGTAACAATTATTAAAGACGAAGATGTATCAGACCTAATAAATGTGTTCTAAGAACGTTCTGAAACGTTTTGTGTTTGGTAATCTATTTGCCGTCTAATCACCAGTTTATCTAATGTTCGATGACCTGATGAACTTGAAAAATATTCAGGTCTGAGAAGGAGACTAGCATCACAGACACAGGACGATTTTATTTTTAGTATTATGCAAAGTTAACCCTAAAGGTTCAATACACGTTCATGAATCATATTTGCAATAGGGTTGTACATAAACTAATGTACACTGCATTGCAATAGACATAACACACAAAATAACACAGTTATGGCATTGTTTGTAATTGTATGTGTAAACGTAGTCGATGAAGATGGTAATATGAAAGGGCAAAAAATGTAAAAAAAAAAAATTGACACCGCCGTAGCCGGGAGTCGAACCAGGGACCATGAGGATGTGAGACCAGTGCTTTACCGATGGACCAGAATATAGTCCATAGAGATAACACGTAGATGGAAAATGGGATTCCTAAATCATATTTTCCAGTTCAAATTTCGATATGTTCCTGACATCTGATTAAAAAATAAATGGCACACTCACGATAGAAAATTTTCTCAGCTACAACATACTCGAAGCTGGGCAAAAATCGAGTAAAAATAACGGAGCTGTTGCTCAAAAAAGACGGGAATGTAGAATCAAGAATTAGAAAAAGGTCATGTCCCATAGACAATACACGCAAAATGTGAAAAAATGACATGCCTCCGTTTTTCGTAAGATTAGACCATGATGCAGTTCTCAAAATGAAAAATGAAGGCAATTGGTATATAAGAGCATTGTCTCAGCTACAACATACTGAAATCCTGGCGAAAATCGACCAACAATAAGCGAGATAGTCTTGATTAAAGGTAAAAAACATGACGTCATTATTGAAAAAATGAAATTTTGAGTTCACATGAGAATATGGTAACGTTCCGACTGTTCGACCCCCAATTTTTTTTCATGAATTCAAATCTTCAATTCATAGGCTTTCAGAAAATGTAAAAAAAAAGGGGGGTCCCCATGCTTTTTAACGAGCTATGGCGGATTTTAAAGGGGCATGTTTTTGCATGTTTTTACGTTATTTGCCCCATAGACGCGCGCACGGATTTTAAACTTTGACGCGTGCGTGCGGCGTTTTGGTAAGTTGAAATCGATTCTAAACTGATGGAAATGGTCAAGAAATGTCTCAGAATTGCAATTCAAGTGAAAAAACGGCATTTTTACGTTATTTACGAGTTGCGCACGCGCAAAACGCGCGCGCGGGCGCTTACGCGCAGAAATTTTTGAAATGCTTAAAATGACCTGAAATGGATTTTGGTTTGATCCATGAGTGATTTTGAGCATTTTTAAATTTTGCGCGCGCACTGACGCGCGGACGTACGCGTACGTGCGCGTTTAAAAAGTTGGAATTGTTCAGATTGATATGAATATTCATCATGCCAAATATGAATGAAAAATGACATTCCGTTATGAAAATATGATCATGAGATGATTTTTACAAAATGGCGCCTGGATGACGTCACGATGACCCGATGAACTTGAAAATGACTAAAAATCCGAGATCTCGTTATGACTGATAACTCCTAAAAATTTGACGAAAAATGATTCAGCCAGTTCTGAGATCTCGACTACACAAAAAAGTGGGTACCAATAAAAAGAATAATAATAATTAATAATTAATAATGAAGAATAAAGAAAATTCTGACGAAATTAAAAGGTGATCTGTCATAATATGACAGACCACCTAAAAAACTGACGTGCACTATGCTCATGTGAGTATTTCAAGGTCAATTTCTTTACACCTTTTATAATAGCAATATCAGAACTTTGGGCATCACACCAACACAAAATGTGGGCCAAAAATCCAGTTGTCATCTCATTACTAATATAAACCAAAATCTAATGAAAAACAACAATAAAACAAGACACAATAAACATAGAAATATAGAATCACAAATTTAACAACATAACACAAACCAACAAATCACTGTGATATACATGAAGTTGGATTTGTTTGAAATCAAATGCAATGCCCATGCATCAAAAGGAATAGCACTTGATCATGGTAGTTGCGCTAGTCCTTTATTTCTTTGCGCTTTCTAGTTATACCTATGCCCCTGGAATGTAAACAATATGTCTGTAATTACGAGACTAGTCTAAACAGCAGGCAGCATGCTGAGACCACCCTCACAATGACAGAGTTATTCTGTGTGTCTTGAGGGCAGAGATAGAGAGTTACACAGAAGGAGCAAGGAGAGAGCTATCAGGCCATCCTGATTAAAGGCTTCAAAAGGTACCATGACGAAAAACCCCTCCTTCAAAACTGAAAGCCAGATTTGACTTTCACTACTTCCAGACAGCTGAGATTGCAGCCAGCCTAAGTAAACAAAAGCACTGAGCATTGTAATCCCCCTGCCGGGGAGAAGCGACCTTGACAGGGTGATAGAAAGAGATAAGCATGATAGAGGGAGAGAGGAAGGGAGAAAGGAAAGCATGTAGGGGCTAGATTGAAGAGTGAAAAATGTTGGTTATATCGCCAATTCTAGGTCATTTTCCTTCGTTCGAAGTTTAATTTGGGTCTTCATCTAACTAATGAGTGATTTCTGGACATTTCAATATTTTAAAACAAGTAAAATACATATTTCCTACTTCCCATTTCTTTTCAGGTAGTGCCCAGTAAGAGGTTTTTTAATCTATTACATAAGATGATGACGAGTGCAGGCGTAATCCAAAATCACCACCTCTCATGCGAAGATGCAAGGCACTGATAAGACTTTAAACAGGGTTTGGGAATTCAGGGTTGGTACACCCCACCTGAAATGCATAAGATATGCGTTATAGTGGTGGGGTACATTTTAAATGAAAGAAATTTTATGATGTGCTACATTCATATCATTTGCATGAGCAATCACTGATCATCACTGCCCCTTACCTCAGAAATGTCCCATTCTATTTGGTCACATGATCTCTCAAAGCACATCTGTTTATCTATCAATAATGGGCATGCTCTTCCACCCTGAATGGGACTGATTGTAATGGCCCTTGTTCTTGTTCTCTCCCCTGTAAAACAAACAAATAAAAGAAATAAGGAATACAAAGTAATGTAATCAGAAATTAAATAATTTATTCAACCCAGAAAATCTAAAAATGTTTTCAAAGGTGCACATTTGTGTAAGGCTAGAAATTCACAGTCAAGAGATAACAACAATATCAGCAACAATAAATACTACATAAACATGACATATCTTCATGCCTAATGACAATGACAAAATAGATCAATTTATAAAGTGCAGAACTGTGCTCCTGATAATGTAGAGGTGTTGTGGTCCAGTGGATAAGTCTCCAGGCTTTGAACCACAAGGTACAGGGTTCGAATCCCTGCCGCAGCACTAGTGTCCTTTGGCAAGGCACTAATCTACATTTGCCACACTCGACCCAGGTGTAAATGGGTACCGGCAGGAAAGAATTCCTTGAAAGCTGTGAGCGCCAAAATTGGTAGCCTAGCTTAGCCGGGGTAATATTGGGAGCACCTTGAGCACCTTATTAGGTGGATATGTGCGCTTTATAAATCTCGAATATCATTATAATTCAAACTATCATGAGCAGTTGAATAAGTATTAAAATGTGTTCAGTTGTGTTTTAGCTTTGATTTGAAAGTACATACCACTGGGGATTTCATAATTTCTGATGGTAAATTATTCCACAGTTTGGGGGCTGCACATTCCAGCATTTGATCTCTTTAAGTTATTTGTATTTTAATTTGGCAATATAACTTGGAACATGAACAAGTGATGCCTCATTCAAAGTCACCAGGATCTTAAATCATATTTTTTGGCACTGTAGTAGCAATGCAGATTTCTGAATTATTATCGGTTATCGGATAAGATGGGCTTACCTTGACCACATGCCTGTGAGCATGATGTCCAGTTTGACCAGTTTGTGACCTCGCAGTCAATGGAACACTGAACCTTGCAGGATCTTTCTTCCAACGGACCAGCCTGGGAAGGGGATAAGGACTCACAGAAGAGGTCGGCCACTTGAACATTGTCATTTCTGAGGCAGATTGCGGCTCTGCTCTGCTTCCCATCACCACACTTTAAACCTGAAGCACAGGTGAGAAGAAATCATCTATTTTCTTTCTTTCTTTACACTTATCTATTCATTAATCTCTCTATCCATCTATTTATCTTTCTATCTATCTCTATCCATCGATGTATTTATCTATATTTCTATGTATTTATTTATTTATTTATTTACTTGTTCATCTATCTATCCACAATCTCTTACAGAGTTTTTCATTATTTTGTCTTTTTCTTATTTATCCATCTGTCTATCTATCTATCTATCTATACATCTATTTACCTATCTGTTTCTCTATCTATCTATCTATCTATCTATCTATATCCCAGAAGATGGAAGGTGCCCATGTGATAGACTGAGACATACAGAAGGTTTTCTACTTTTTTATTTTACATTCAGCTGTAAAAAACTAGTCAAGCTGTTCAGAAGACATTGCAGTCTTGCTGTCTTTGCATACAAAAGTTAGGCAACAAATGTGGGACAGGATTTGCATTTTTCTTCCTTTCTTCTCATGCATTTGTACTACATTCTTTTACGTAAAGAGACGCACATCATCAGGGTTCTCAGTAGGAAAAAATCCACACACGGTTCCCACTCTGCGCAAAGCGTGGAAGTTTCAGAACTTTTACGGAATAACACCTAAAGTTAGGTGTGGCAGCAGTATATGATATAGTTAAAGGATGAAAAATGCTTCTTGGTAAGCAGGAGTTGTCTACTAATGGCATAAAAGTAAAAATACATTGCCAAAAAGCAAAACAATCTGTGACATTTATCATTATTGTTAGGAATATATACTCCAATATTGTTTTACCTTTTTTGCCACGCATGGTGCAACAATTTCACACGTGGTTCTTCCTTGTCTGAAACCCTTTACGCATGGTACTGGAACCATGGGTGTTATGTACTGGCGAGAACCATGCGCACATGTATGATAAAAAGTACATCATCCTTGAAAATGTCAAGCCTCATTAAGAGAGAATTCTCAAATGAAGAGGACAACAAAATTTCCTAATTTATTTATAGGTTCATAGAGATCTTTCATCAGACAAAATTCTGAACTCTCAAAATACAAGAATACTAATTGGTTGATTCAATGAAGAAAAACTGATCAGTTGTGCATTTGATTAAAAATTCCAATCTGATGGGTTTACTTACCCTCAGGTAGAGTGCAGGTGGTCCATGGTCCAAATGTCCAGGAGTACATTGATGACTGCAAACCACAGGGAAGGAATTCGTGCAGATCACTGTCTGCTATGTGAGGACAAAGCTCACTCAAGCTTTCAGTCATTGCTGGAAAAAAAAGAAAAAAGGTCATTCTTTCTTTCTTTGCTAGTTGTCAAGCATTTAAAAAAAAAAAAAATCAGGTTCATCTAAATGTAGTGGCAATCAAAAGATTTCAGTGGCATTCTAAGTGTGTTCTACCTTATTTTTTCAGGATGGAAATATATTCTGGAAGCAATGGAGATGCATTCGAAGTGCGTTCCTGCTCGTTTGAGGAGCGTTCAGGATATTCTGGCAGAATTTGAAGTGGTTTGCCCTTTTGATTTCCCCTCAAATGCTATCAAAATGTTTAGAATGTCACTGTAATGTTGCAAGAATACTTAGAAAGAAGACAGAATGCAGTTAGAAAACATTTCGAATGCCGTTCCATATTTCTCCATTTTGAATGCACCTCAAAACGATTTGAGCATGAGCAAAAACATTCAGGCCCACCATGAGAATGGGCCCAAATTTTTGAAATGCACTCAGAATGCAGTCAGAATTTGTAGAATGCACTTTGAATAGCCAGGAATATACCAAGAATTTTCATTCTGATGGCATTTCGGCTAATTCTGCCCTTAGTATGAACTAGGGTAGAAGTAAGCATGGTTACAGCTCGTTATTCCCTACTTCATTTTTGGATTAACCCATAAAATTACAGAGCTTTCTAGAGGTAAAATTTAATCATCTTTAATCCTCAAATTGACAACAACTATTATTTTTTTCTACTCTTATGTTGTTTGAAAAAATGAATATGGATATAACATGAACCAAAATGAATTATAATTGTAGGATTTAATCGGAAATTGCCAATTTGAACACAGAAATGGTGATCATGCAATGTTCACTGCGTTGCCAATTTAGAGTATAATGATTCATTACGATTAAATTGCTCTAATTCGAGCATGCTGCATCATACTGCGCTGGAAATGGACTCAAAATTTTCAGTGAATTTTTCTCTTTCTGCTTATGTATAATGTGTAATGCCCAGCATTCTGGACTAACAGATACTGCCAAAGTGTCTCCTAAAGGACACACCGTATCTCTATGGGTTAACAAACCTGCAGGTACACAATATTTGTGTGTTCGGAATAACAAACCTTCAGGACAACGAGCAGCACCCGTCAGCACTCACCTACACCCACGATGTCCCTCTTTCTCATTCTGCAGTAGTTCCTGAATGACTCGGTGCCACAGTTGGTCTGACAAGGACCAAAGTCAGACCATTCAGACAGAAGGCAATCCCCACCACAGGGGATGTAACATCTCTGGGTTGGTGTTGGTGGAGGCTGGGTGAAGTCCTGGAGACACATGCCTTGCAGGATGAGACAAATGGTAAAGGAAATATTAGGTCTAACAATAATAACATTGGATATTTATATAGTGCATGTATCCACTAACCCATTTGTGACAAGGTCCACATTTTGTGGTTTGACCTAATAACTTTTGATGCAGAGCCCTAAAAATTATACGAAATACATGAGCAGAAAGAGCTAAAAATTCTACACAAACTGTGCCCACTTTGGTTGTGTCAATATTCGTTGTTTGATGCTGACATTTTTTTAAAGGAAAATAAGCATTAAAATCCTTAAATTGGCAATGTGATAGAGAGTTTAAACTCACCGTTTTCCCCTGCAAATTGGCAACTTTTTGACTTCTCATCGTAATTTCTGTCAATTTATATTCATTTTAGATACATGACGTTTTATAAGAAGAATGTAGCACTAAAATAAACATGTTGGTGTTGCCAATTTGAAGAATAAAAGCTGATCAAATTAGGCTTTAAATAATTTTTGTCACGAATGGGCTAAACAATGTGCTCAAGACGCTCCAATATAACCCAGTTCAGCTAGACTACCAATTTCAGTATTCCAGACCATCCAAGGAATTCCTTCCTGCCAGTACCCATATACACCTGGGTGGAGAGTGGCAAACGTGGATTGATGTCTTACCAAAGCACATGAGCGCTGTGGTGGGATTTGAACCCTGGACCTTGTGGTTCACAGTCTGGGGACTTATCCACTGAGCCACAACACCTCCACCTTGCAACAATGTCACAGACTCATATTACATCAAAATGATTGTACCTGAAATGCCCTCATATTCTAAGAAGTCATTTGCATAAGAGAAGCTCACACATGTACACATACCAGTGAATATTCATTCATATTTCAAAGAGTATAACCATTCAAAACCATTGTTAGGGAGAGGGAACCCCTTAGCATCCTTACTTTTTAACTTTCTCCATACTTTTTGAAAATGAGGTGATTTTTTTCACACAAAGGATATAAGGAAGATGCAATTTAGCTCATTTGTTTCCAATATATCTATCACACTTCTGGATACAGATGAATGTAGTAAGCAAAGGGTGGAAATGGCACTAAAAGTCTATGCAGGAAAATGGACCCTGGCTCACCGTTTTCTTGACGCATATGTGTGCATGTGTAGTCCGATATGCACATTGTCTCTGCACATAGACTTACCACATAATTTGATTTACAATTACAAATGAACACCTATTGTACATCTATCTTTACTTTGTATGGAAGCTATACGGCTTTTCAAGCATTCGGCTTTTTTGTAGTTTCCTTTTTCTTTGTCAACATATCTTGTACAATTACTTTTTAATTCTATCAAATGTAGTATCTTATGTCACAGAAATGAATAAAGAACTGAATTGAATTGAATTGACTTCCATCAAGAGTGGCTATCAGCATGACTAATCAGGATATAAAGCATACCATCTTCTGCTTCTAGACCATCGCTTCGTCCACAGTAGACCTCCCTGGTCTGTAATCCCCTGCCGCAGTTTGAACCTATAACCTGACACTGTGACCAACCACTGGTCACCCACTGGTACGTATAGCAAGGCTCTATGTCAATACACGTTGTGTACTCTGTGATGATACCTGCAGGAAAAACAAAAAACGATATGAAAACACAATGTGTGATAATAATAAGAGTGCGGTCTGTAAACAACTCCAGCGTAGCTGAAGACCGAGGTAAAACAGACCTCACAAATGATAATTTAGTATTTAGAGTTCATATAGTCCAGTAATGGTGCATCAATAGAACATGCACTATTTGATATAGTACATAGACCACTGACTAGTTTGATGGCGTAAAAATAGATTATTCCTCAAAAACAGGAATGGCTGGCAGCAACTGCCATGATTTACAATAGCATACACCACAATTATAGCGCTCTTACATGGTCATGACTGACTCCACAGTGCTTTATAAAATTCAGTTACAGATTGGCATTGAAAAGAGCAGTTTTAAGATTCTTCTTAAAAACATCTAGAGAGGGGGACATGTGGACAAATCATGGTAGATCATTCCACAGTTGCGATACGGCAGTTACAAATGCATTATCACCAGCTCTGCTGTTAGTTCTGCGTACATGGAGTAAGGTACTGTTTGCATTTACCATTATCATTGGTCTCTTGAGGGCAGGGCCATCCTCCATTGACTGGGATCTTCAGGACATGTTTAGTCCTGGTCCTCCTAGCATGCAGACCACAAGAAGCACTGCACGAGGACCAGGTACTCCATGGACTCAGCTCACAGTCCTGAGGACATGCTATGTCGCAGGGCCTTGAACAAGCAGGCTGGGATCTGCTGTCACATTGACTAGCATCAGCAACCATTCCTACACATGAAAAAATATTTATCGTTCAGTTCAATGGTCTTTACAACTTTGGTAGAGGAAAAAATTGAAATGCATATCAAGAAATAAGATATAAATGTACACATACCTTTCATCATCACAAATGACTGAATAAACCTATAATGCTCCAGGAAGACCAGACTCTTTACAGATATAATGGAAAGTTGTTATAAAGAGCTCCAGTATGAGGAGATTCCTGATGTAACAAGGTCAATTTGCTTGTCCAAGTCCTTCATGTCTTTTGTTGTTGTTTTTTTTTCCATGATATAACAAGATTTATTAGAACAAGATGTGAAGAAATGAAATTTAATCATCACTTATAGTTGACCTTCATCATTATGAATTCAGTGCTTCAATTATTACATGTGAGTACTTATTTTGTTTCTTGTAATTTCGATGTTTTTAAAAATTGTACACAATCTGTAATTCGGTTTTCGAGCTGCGATTGATCTGTACTTCAATAAGTCATTCAAAATCAAATCAAAGATTCAAGATAAGCTACAGTGAGTTTCCGCTGTACATGTACATCGAGTAATATGCAACATTTTTGGTCAACTTTCTGAATAAACAGCAGACTGTTAAAATCACCTTTTGTAACACAAGGAATATAACCTAAAGTGTCATAGTTATACTCCCTTGCAGTTTGGAAATTTAGAATTTTATAACCATAATCCTAAGCCAATAAAGGCTTGGTCCACTGCCAATTAAAAACAGACTGGTCACTAAATGGGTGTTTAAGAAAAAGGAGAGAGAAATGCAATCTCTTAGTAATTTGTTATCAGTCATCCACAGCCATGCATCACTGAATATCACTTTCTTCAGAGTTCGTTTTGTTTCCATTGCCCAGAATTACATTGTAAGTGTCTGCAGAATGAGAATTCAGCAGTCTACACGTAAAACTGTTGACTGATGAATTCTCTCCTTCCCAAAGGCTTAAAGTGATTACACAACTGTAAAATTTTTTTGATATATCATCGAGAATAAAATTCTCAGAAGAATAACATGAATAATTTGATGATTTTCAATCGAAATCAATGCATTTTGGCTAATTTTCTCATAAAAAGTCAAGAGTTGACCAAAAATTTTGAGTATGAGGTATGACGTAAAAGTGGGTACGCACAGTGCAGTTGTGTTGCATGCTAGACTGCACAATACGTATTATACCTTGCGCGCATTTTGCTAGAATTGCGGACAAGGTACCCACTTTGACGTCATTTTGACGTCAAAGTGGGTACCCAGTTGAAACTGGGTCACAGCTGAGGGGTCAAACATATCCTGAAATCTTACCACATTTGGGGGTTTCCTTGGCAACACGACTTTTAAAAAAACTTTAAGCAGATGATTTTCTGCTAATAAAATCATGCTCTTTTAAATGAACCAATATTGATTTAGCATTGGGTACCCCCTTTAATACAGGTGTCACCCTGTTCTGGTAGACTATGGGTTAATGAGATCAGAAGATTAGTTTTAACTACAAATAACAAATATGGTGTCCTGAGCATGTCTGCACAACTTATGACAAAATTCTCTTTTATTTGACAGTTGACACATTAATGCTTGTTCATTAAGATAAGTGGTATGGTTTGTTGTGCCATATCTGAACACTAAAAATGTTGCAGGAATTTGTTGCGGGAATTTGTCATGTCACATGTGAACAAGCCTTTTACCTGTTTCCATCTCACAGACTACATCCCTAGTCTGCATTCCGATCCCCTCACCACAGCTGGATGTTCCATTCATTAGACATCCTCCCACTTCTCCACAAATGGCTGTTTCATTCACTAGACATTCTCCCCACCCTGTGGCCTGCCAGGAATATGTATGGCATGATACATGGACATTGCAAGGCTTGGTTTGAGTGAGTTCATCTTCTGGCAGACACGGGTTCAGATCTTTGTTATATGGGTATGCTGTTGAACAAGAAAAAGAAAGATTTGCATGTCATGAAATCTAATGATCTGCACCTGCAATGTTGGTGCAGACAGTATCTGAAGAGATATTTTCAAATGATAACATTAACCTACAGCCTACAAATGAATTAAACAAGCTTTTACAAATGTAGCAGGGAACCTGAAAATGCCTAGGATACTTGAGTGATATCTTTAGAATAATTATCAGCATCAATTACTGTACATACAAAGGATATCAAAATTCAAAGAAAATATCAAAAGAATTATCATATTATATTCCCTAATTTTAATTCAGCAGGCATAAAGAACTAAATATGTATAATAGAAGGTTCTTGCATTGTAATGTCATAGCTGAACCTCCTGGGGCTTCACTATTGTTACCTTAAAAGAAGCACTAACGATTTGTTTAGTTTTGATTCATTCCTAAATCATTTTTCTGTTTGGCAGGATTTTTTTTTAGGGGGGGGGGTGGTGAAAGGATTGGTCGGTTGGAAAGAAAACTCACATTGGAGAAGATGAAATCTCTTAGGTGTGTTTTGTCTCTGAAATAGCTTTGAAAGAGTATGGCATACGTTCATAGATATTTTTTGCTCAATGCTAGGTTTAATTCAAGAACAAGTCATTCTTTACCCCTAAAGAGACAATTGAATTAATTAATAAATTAATCAATAAATCAATCAATAAACTAATATACTTTATAGAAGATACTGGCAGCTTAAAATACATCCAGCAATAAAACAGTAGATTTCCTTTCTTTTCTGTAATCCTTCCCTTACCAACAATCCTCCTGGTTCGTTTCCTCACACCTCCATTAGGCCCACAAGACACCGAACACTCTCCCCAGTCAGACCACTCTGACACCACGCACTCTTCCGCGCAAGGGACACGACACGTTCCCTGTCTGTCAGGCTTTGTCTTGCCCGCGCAGTACGACGCATCGACACGCCTGTTGAGGGCATTCATGCAGTACACAGCTCTGTGCCGGGTGCCGGGTCCGCAGTCGTCGTAACCTCGGTTCAAGAAGCATTTGGTCCATCGACCTAGGTGAATGGAAAGAGAGCAATGAGGAGAATAGATTGGGCCCCGTTTCATAAAACTTGTTATCGGTAACAACTGCCACATTTCTATGACAAATCTGCTCTCAGCCAATCAGATGCAAGGATTTCAGTAGCTTATAACAGTTATTGCCACTTGTTATTGATAACAAGCTTTATGAAACAGGGTCTTGATCAAGATTCTTGGCTTACCAAAACTGAGTTACATGAAAAGATCCGTCCAGACCCAAACAATACAAACAACACTTTGGTTTCGCATCGTAGACATGTCTTTGCATGCAACTTGTGACTACAGCCACCTAATCATTTACACAGGGCCTCTTCAAACTTCATAGAAAACAGCGCCAATATGTCTTCCTAAGGTCAGCATTGGATCAATGTGGGATGAATGTAAATATATTCTATATCAAAATACATAATGGCGCCATCTACTGGTCGAGTATAACACGTAAGTCGAGCAGTGGATAGCCTAGTGCAAGCCTACTCTAACACACGTTGGTTAGAGTTGCACATGGAGTCACACATTGTCTTGTATCCTTTGTCTCCAGACATCAGAAAAAACGACATCACCAAACTGTGTGCAAAATGATGCAAAACCACATTCTCCTGGTGTCTACTGTTTCTCTTGATCCTCAAACGCTAAATGTTGCAGAAATGATGTAAACCACTTGCAACACTACACAAAAATACACTCATACAGGGATGCCAACCTTGTAATAAAGAGCACTGCAGTATTTTGAGGGATGAAAAAGAGTATTCTGGGTAGAAAATGGTTATTTTCACCTTTTCTTCAATAGAGATGTGTAGTAATGCAATTTTTTTCTTTGGAGGGGGGGAGGAAGTATTTTCCATAAAAGCTGCAATATATTTGATTTTAAAAAAGTATAAAATACTGCAAAAAGGGAACAGTTGCCATCTCTGCTCATATGATTACTAGACAGGGATACACGTGTAGGGTCATCTTTTTTTTTCTTGAGTAAGAAATATTTAAGTGATACTGTGTAGAACATATCACTCTATTATTCATTTAACCCCTTGACTTCTGCATTCTCTCCTTCCCATAGCCTTAATACAGGGGATACCAGGTTGCAGTAGGTAAAGACTTAAGGTAATTGCCTGTTAATGATTTAACAGACAATTACCTTTGAAAAGAGAGCAGGGGGATGTTTCAAAAGCTGTTTGTACAGTTATGAATGGCTTTGCAAACAACTTGAATATGGCAAACCAAATGGGATTTTCAGTCATTGTAAATCACATCAGCTAATGGTGAAATATACAGAAGTAGATTAACATCAAATGTTACTGTTTACAAACATTTTATTGGAAAGTATATTTTTGGCCATAACTTAATTGAGATTATGGGAAATAGAGTCCAACTTTGTTTAAACGTCAGAAAAAACTTTGATAGACAGCATGGGGATGTTTCAAAAGCTATTCATGCAGTTACGAATAGCTTTACAAGCAACTTGAATATGGCAAACCAAATGGGATTTTCAGTCATTATAAATCACAACAGCTAAAGGTGAAATATACAGAAGTAGCATAATTTTACAAACAGTTTTATGAGACACCCCCCAGGTGGTTTTTCTCTTTTTAGATTCAATGCAATGTCATACAATAATCTTTCCTGAAAGTAGAGCTGATGGGTGGGGGTGGGGATGGGGTAATTATGCTATGGATGCCTAGGTGACAAAATGCTGCATAATTCAGTATGAGTCAGACACATTATTCACTGAGGCACTTGGAAGATAATATCCTGTTGTAATGAAGTGTTCTTGGGATAATGACTTCCAGTTTCCTTCATCCATGTGTATGGTATCCTCAATGTGATAATTAGATCACGTGATCACTAGGAGCTCATTAAAACTCTTGCTTCGCTGGT
>CM057168.1:8627528-8712115 GCA_029962745.1 Echinometra lucunter | reverse complement strand
ATGTGATACCCTTGAAAGATAACCGATACAATGATTTCATAATACACCCATCTCCTATTAATGCATTGAATACTGAATTCTCTCATTCACATAGGCTTAGTACAGGGGCCACCCGATTCCAGTTGCCAACAGGTTAAAAGTTCATACATGTGATGTGAAAGAAAATATTTGTTCCAAAATGATGTCACCATGCTGTTCTTTATAGTCAGTAACCCATATAAATATGAACTTAAGCTCAATTTCAGGTATAACCTATAAAAAATCTGCACAATGATAGCCTCTTTGCCATGTACTCGGAACAGTATGACCTCAGGCTCACACACCTTTTATCACAAATAAAATCATGAAGAGTGTAAATGTATGATGCTAAAGTTCACCTTTATGACTAAGGGTTATTTCAGCCCCGAGGTGGGGGTAAAATGATTTTACAGCTATATCTTTGGAATAAATATTTTTAACATCACATACTTTTAATAGGAGACAGGTGTTTTATGAAATCATTGTATCAATTATCTTTAAAGGGTATCACATACAAACAGAAAAGACAACTATTCGGGTCAAACTCCTTGGAGTATTATGTCACAGAAAACTGACATAATAACAGCAGATAACAGTTTTTACAGAGAATGGAAGTGTTTGAATTATGTAGTAAGTTATCAAAGTATCTATTTTAAGAAGCATATTGACACATTTTCAGCCAAATATATTTGAAAAAAAGAAATAATTACATGACTGTATATGTACCCCTGCTGTTTCCTGGGTTTTTTTTTCAGTGTTTTCATAAATGTTCTTGGTGGGAAAATATCAAAATTATCTGATGGGTTGCTCTTTTTCAATATCCCACGTGTCACCTTCATGTATATCAATGATTTTCCTGATGAAGCATGGGTGCCTTTTCATAGCAAAAGAAACTGTGAACATGATTTACTGAAGTACAAGTATCTTCCCCCTTTTTCTTTTTCATGGCATTGATAGAAATGATCTATTTTGTTTGTTTGCTTTAAACTGTTTGATTTTTATCTTTTTGAGTTGTGCTGTTTCACTTATAAATTAATTTGCTTCAACATTTCCCTATGATTGAATTTTTTGTATGAGTTTCACTGGATTTTTCCCTTTTATTTATTTATTTATTTATTTATTTATTTATTTTTTTTTGGGGGGGGGGGGGGGGGGGGGGGGCTGTTGGGGTTGAGCTCCATTGTGTGGGTCATATGAACAAGACTATACATTGCATGGATCCAGAAGAACAGGTGCTGCCTGAACTTAATGTATCCACTGTAACTAATACAGGCAAGCTCTGGCCTATATTCAAATGTAGACATACAATGTAAAGTTTAAAATCTAGGTCAGTTCAAACTTACCAGAATTGAAGCAGAGTTCATCAGCAACGGGAGTTAAGACATCACTGCCTCTGTCGATGCAGAACACTTGCCTAGTCTCAATTCCAGCCCCGCAGGTTGCAGTGGAATTTAGGGTTACTCTGCATTGCTGCCAGTCCTGTAAGAGGGGAAAAAAGGAAAATAATGATAACAATAGGAGCTGATCATTTAACGTTCCTATTGGCATCCCATTGAGTTGGGACATACAAACTGTGGATCTGTAGCAGTCCATAGTCTGGACAATTTTATTTCAGGAGTAGTCTCTTCACCTACGTTGTACACCTGACAAAAAAACTATTTGTTCAGTCTGGGAGTAGGATATTCTGAAACACATCACCTATGGCCAGTAGGACGGAGGAGGAGATAGTATAAAGGGACGAGAAATTGTTCCTTCATTATCGTCCATGTTTTGGTCTAGATTGGCAGGTGTATATGATAATGTGGCATGATCACTCTTACCTGTTATTGACCCATCATCAATATCACTATCATCATTACCATCAGCTTCATCACCCTAATGACAATCACAATCATTTATTGTTTATTTGAGGTGTTGCAGCAAGGTAGGTAAGAGTGCACACTCTCAAAGAGTCACAAGTTCAAGTCCCACTGATGCCCCGTCCACTGATGTCCTTCAGCAAGACATTTAATCCACCTTTGCTGCACTCTACCCAGGTGCATAATGGTTACCTGGCACTGCTGGGGTAATGATAATGGTAATGGTAATTTATTGTAAGTGACTTGAGAACCCTTTGGGATGAACATGTTGCATCGTATGAATACACCTATCTTCATTATCATGGTTCTTCTTATCTTCATCATGACTATATAGTGCACAAAACTATCAACACCAGCCTCCTACCTGTAGATACCACTCGTATTGCGGGCACGCTGTCAGATTTTGCATCTGACAAGGCTGGTGGTCCTCCAGAAGGGGGCAAGGAAGTCCTCCATTAGAAGCTGCCCTAAGCACTCTCCGCATCCGTAATCTGAAAGATGAGTTGATGCAAATCATTTGAACAACCTTGATGTTTGTCTTCCACTTTATCTTTTGTTTGTTCACTGCATTATACTTACTTTTTTGTTTGTTTGTTTTTTGCTTCATTTTTTGCTTTATTTTCTGCTTTATATTCTATTCTCTTTGCTTGCAAACTGCTGATTTCTGCCTTTAACCCATTCGTGACAGTGGTCCACATTTTGTGGTTTGGCCTAATATCTTTTGATGCAAAGCCCTAAAAATCATAACAAATACCTGAGCAGAAAGAGCAAAAAATTCTACACAAACTGTGCCCATTTGGGTTGCGTCAATATTCGTTGTTTGATGCTGAAAATTTTCTAAAGGAAAATAAGCATTAAATTCCTTAAATTGGCAATGTGACAGAAGCTCTAAAATCACCATTTTCCCCTGCAAATTGGCAACTTTTTGACTTCTCTTCTTAATTTCTGTCAATTTATATTCATTTCAGATACATGACGTTTTATAAAAAAAAAATGTAGCAATAAAATAAAAATGTTGGTGTTGCTAATTTGAAGAATATAAGCTGATCAAATTAGGCTTTAAATAATTCCTGTCATGAATGGGTTAATAATGGTTTTAAAATATTTGTCTGTGGAGTCAGATATTCTTCCCAAACGGTCACTCATCTATTTTCTAAAATCAATTTGATTTGACTCTACAAGATGGAAATGCAAATTAACATTGAAAAGGCCACATAGTAGATGCCCTACTTCTGCAGTTTTCAAGTTTCAAAGAATCATTTTATTACTGTCAAATAGCTAAATGTATACCCACTCATGCATAAAGATTAGAGAATATTAAATGTTTATTTTAATGCATGAGAGATAAGTTCCTATAAAACATCTATTTGAGAATGTTAATTACAAAAAGTGTCTACCCTTTTTAGTTAACCTTTTTTTTCCTGATTGTATTTCTACACAGAGATAACATTTTTAAATAGGTTTTCAAGCATGTAGACATTTATTTTATTAACTAATAACAACAGTTTTGAAGAAGCACTCCAGTAAATAAGTAGCTAGGTTTCATAACTGTTCATGATTGATCTGTGAATCAGAATACTAGGTGCACCCTTGAATTTCATATTTGGGTTGGGTTCTATGGAATCTTCTTTCAACGACATAAATCTTACCGGTGACCTCTGACCTCTAGAGAGGTGGGGTCATGGCAGGTCACAGAGCATTGACCCCAGGGTGACCAAGAGAGAGACCAGACAGTCACAGGGAACAGTACAGATCTCTTGCCTCGCTGGCTCAAAGTTGACTGTCTGAAGACTATTCTCTACCTCTGATGTTGTCAAGAACAAATGGAAGTTTAAGTGGCACAATATATGCACTATATTTACTAAATACTAATCTTAAAGCTGAAGGTTTCATGGCGTGAGATGTTCATGGTTTTCAAACAGCCATTTTTGTGGCAAGAAACTTTAATTCATCATCATTTGGGTTAGTTACAGTTGAAATTCAATTACATTACAGCAAGAAACTTTGTAAATTTTGTAATTTGAGTAATTGCCATAGAAAGTAAATTGAGACTTTTCAAGCTTTCATAAATTTCTCATTTTGTAACTGATTTTAACAGAAGTCTTTTAAAAACTGCTCCTCTCTATCTTCTCTTTTCATTAAAATTAATATTCTCCAGGGTTTCATTCTCTTTTAAAGGAAACAGAAAATGATAAGGGCATGAGAGAGTACAGACAGAGAAATAATCAGAGTCTAATTGAAGGAGAAAGGAAGGGCCGAGAGCAAGTATGCACTACACTTGACTTACATGTACATTGCATTGCTTCAATCAAAATGAGCAATCTCTTGGTTTTAAGATGTCATTGAAACATCAGCTGCAACTGGGTGTCTACATATCTTTCATTTTAAGTGGACAATTTCTTTGCAATTAAATTGTCTTTAAGTCATGAATACTTTATCTAATGTGATACTTTGGTCAAGTGAATATACTAAATGTTCACATCAAGCTCCCCTGTATCATAAATATTTACGAGTAATGGCCATAAATTAATTTTCACAAATTGAATGCCCAATCTGCCTTTGTTTCAGTGTTAAATTGGTTACTTATTATAACCTTTAACACATTTTCTAATCTACATGTATGACATAGTGATTTTATGCATGGAGTGTTTATACATTACATGTATATTTCACAGGAAAAAATCTTTGTCTTTGACAAATAGTCAACAGCTTGAAAGAAAAAAGGATAAAAAGATGGAAGATGAAGATGAAAACTCTCACATCTTACTCAGAGGCATTTTTCCAATTAAGTCCATTGTATTGTGTATAAGTAAATTCAGAGTTATTTTTGACAAACTCCGAATTATATGAATTATGGAAACATAGTATTTAGAACTATTATACACATGACACCCGTAAACTCAACTCTTTATATTGAGGTATATGTATCATGTACATTAGCCCCCATCTCCCCCTGCTGATATAGATTCAAGCTTTTTTGTTTATGATAGCTGGCCCCTGTATTTATATTGATTTCTTAACCCAACTCAATTATTTTCATATCATCTAAGTATAACATGTATATTCTTTCTTTGTATATTTGTCACACTTTATTTGTATCAGTTTCGATTTGTATCATCACTGTATCCAATGTTTGTAGTTGGTTCCTAATAATAAATGCAGAAACTTCTAAAAAAAAAAAAAAATGAAAGAAAGGTTCAAATCCCACCGCAGCACTTGCGTCCTTTGGCAAGATGTTTATCTACGTTTGTCACTCTCCACCCAGGTGTAGTAAATGGGTACCCGGTAGGAAGAAATTCCTTGAATGCTCGAGCACCTGATCAGGGTAGCCGTGCTTAAGCCGGGGTAATGATATGCAGCACTTAGAAACATTTGTATTAAGCGCATATAAAAGTTGCATATTATTATTATTATTATTATTATTATTACAAGAGGTTGAAGGAGGGGAGGAGGGAAGGACAGAAAATGAAAGAGGATGATGAGAAAGAAAACTTACCTGATTCTTTATTTTGCAGACATCTTTCACCTTCTACGATCTCTCCTATATCATCTACACAATCAACCTGCCTGTATCGTCGGCCAACCATACAAGAGTTTGGAGCTGCACTGGCAGGCTAAAAATGAAATACAAAAAAAAACAAAAAAACACCGTTATGAACATTTTTGTCCAATTCAATACATTTTCTACTTAAATGATGATGATGATGGTAGTGGTGGTGGTGGTGGTGGTAATGAATAATAATAATGATAATAATTAATAATAATAATAATAATGATAATAATAAATGATAATAATAATAATAATAATAATAATAATAATGATAATAATAATAATAATAATGATAATAATAATAATAATGAAAATAATGATAATTATATGATCCTTTTCCAAACAATATCTAATATATCAAAAACATACAGATTGGTTTTATGTGTCACAAAATAAAAGCCATATCATTGTATATGTACATGTCTGCATAGAAAAGTGAGTCCTTCAAGAGGAGGCGCTGTGGCTCAGTGGTAGAGCAGTGGTTTCGTAACCGGGAGTACCCGGGTTCGAAACCAAGCGGATGCGCTAATGCCCTTTGGTAAGGTATTAATCCTCATTACCAAGTCCTTCGGAGGGGACTTAAAGCCGTCGGTCCTCTGGTTGCTTACTAACAAGCATACACATGCTTTCTTAGCAGTCAGGTAAAAATAACCCACCATTTAACCATTTAACCATAACTGGGTGATTACATGTATGTACACAATTCGGCCTGTAATTACAGACATTACATCCTTTTCAAAACAATACTCAATACATTTAAAACCTACACATGGAAGGTTTTATCTTTTATGAAATAATAACCTTTGTGTACACTGACTCATATTCTGTACTATCAGTGCTAGAGAGGATGTCCTCTAGACAACATTGGAGGATAATCAGACAAAACATACTGAGGGCAGAAATACTAAGTATTTTACTGCCCCAAAAAGTTCAGACACCCGCCCCCTTGATAATTATATAATATTGACTGGCATAGAATGAGATACCAACCTATATTGCCTGATCTGAATCCAATATTGCCCAAGCCGAAGGCGCGGGCAATATTGGATTCAGAGAGGGTGATATAGGTTGTATATCATTCAATGCAGTCAATATTATTATTATTATCTATACCCCACAGTAAAGTAATGTAAAATTCAATTAAAAAAAAAAAAATCCCTCCGACTACTCATTTGACATGTATGCATTAATTCTTATCACACAAGTACGGCTTATACCTTTTTTTTAATGATGTCATCTATGTATTCGCGCATTGCATGTTGCGTATCTCCGTTTTTGCGCACTGCATGGCTTGCGTTGCTTCTCTCACCGGTTCAAACCGGATTTTGTGAATATTGCCCGCTGCTCAATTTACACGCAAAGTCAATGGGAAAACCCGGAAGAGAGAAAATATGGTATGATATTGACCACTGCCAAATTAGAGAACGGAAAATATGGAAATAATTGCCATGGAAAAACGCCTCGTATAGATAATAATGAACAATAATACTTTAAGGAAATAAGCAATTTCATACAATTTTCCATAATTCATTTTAGTTATGATTATGCAGTGATTAATTTGCAGGGCAAGTAAACCCCACAATCCCTACTTTTTTTTTTGGGGGGGGGAGGGCGAGAAAGCAGGGACTTCTTTTGCTTTGTTCGGGGAAATGATATAAGTATCCATACCTGGAAACTAGGTACGTTCTTTTTCTCAGATCTCCTTTCTTCAAAGAAAACATGAAAATTAAATTTAACTGTTCATGTACATGTACATTAAACCCCCGACCACTTCAAACAATAAATTCGTCCCTATTTTCACGAAGTGGTAGATACGAGGAAAATCACAAATTTTCAATTTTGATTTTTTTGCATTTTTGGACATCTTTCACTAACATCTTGAACCTCACAGAGTTTCAGATCGTAATAATGTCTAATTACGTAACTATGGCAATGACGTCAACAAGAAAATACCTAAAAAAGGATTTTCTGTTTTCACGAAGTGACGGCTTTCAGCGTTCCCGTATGTTTTACGTGTGCAGCTGAGTTCCGTCACTTCGTGAAAAAAATTAAAAGAGTGCGCCTTCGATTTGAATACATGATCGTGCACAATTAGGTCAAATGCGCGCTCATCAAGTCCCATTTGTTTAACACGCATGCGGCTGAGATCCGTCACTTTGTGAAAAAAAATCACAGTGGGACCTTGAATTTTGTGTTTTCATGACATGACGGCAATGTTTACACCTCGTTTTCTTCTAAAATATAAAAGGAATATGCAAATGATTAATAATGAACATTGTCCAGAATATGCCCTATACGAGGATATAAAATTTATTCACCCTTCATACACTGAAGAGATTGAGAATGAGGCTTAAAACTTGAAAGCGATTTACTCAAAACTAACTTTTTTTTAAGTTGCACACTCATCCGTCACTTCATGAAAACAGGGACGAATTTTACTTGCTGGATATGATTTGATTGTGGTATTTAACACAAATACACATTTTCCATAAACTCCAGCCCAAGTTATACTGAGCCTTGGGCTTAGTGCTCAATGGGTAACATAATTTATTTGAAGATGTAAGTAGTACTTTAATATTAAACACCTGCTTTTATGAGAAGATGGGCTGCTGATTGGTCAGTCAGGTCTAATTTGGTCATTCACAGACAGGATTAGACCTATAATCATGGTCAACCAGTTGTTCAGTGTAATAGATACAGAGAAGATTAAGACATGTGACATCTGATTAGAAAAGGAGTTCACCAGCTGCAGAAATTGAATCCCTGAAATAAATGGGACACGACAGCCTCATCCTCATCAGCCGGAGTTTTCCAGGTAGCACTCTAATTTGGACTCCAGGAGTTCAGCCTGATCACACTGGTAGTGATGTGTAATTTGCAAAGAAGATGTAAAAAATGTGGGGAAAAGGGAAAAGCTTTGCTCCTAGGATACAAGCTTCAGTTGTCATCTCGAGCAAAATATGGGCTGTATACAAAATAGTAAGCTACTTGATAATTAAAGTGCTGGTCTTTTAAGTGGAGAGCCACTCACCCAGTGATATGATCTAAGTACTGAGCTGGTTCCTTAGTTGTGGAAGGGGCATTATTGACAACTTTCACTATTGAAAAATGAGAAATTCAAACTTTGAACTACTTTCTTAAAGGGGGTACCCAATGCTGAAACAATGTTAGTTCACATAAAAGAGCATGATTTTATTAGCAGAAAATCATCTGCCTAAAGTTTTTCAAAAAGTGTTGCCAAGGAAACCCCCAAATGTGGTAAGATTTCAGGATATTTTTGACCCCCCCAGCTGTGACCCAGTTTCAACTGGGTACCCACTTTGACGTCAAAATGACGTCAAAGTGGGTACCCTGTCGTGCAATTCTAGCAAAATGCGCGCAAGGTATAATACAAATTGTACAGTCTAGCGCGCAGCACAACTGCAATGCGTGAAGCTGGGTACCCACTTTTACATCATACCTCATACTCAAATTTTTTGGTCAGCTCTTGACTTTTTAGGAGAAAATTAGCCAAAATGCATTGCATTTCGACTGAAAATCATCCAATTTTTAATGTTATTCTTCTTAGAATTCTATTCTCGATCATACATATATGTAAAAAAAAAAATTACCATTGTGTAATCACTTTAAGGAGTTCAAACAGTAGCAGATTAAGGACAATACCCCCCCCCCCCTTTTTATTGTACACCTAATAATTTTTTTTTTCCTTATTGCATACATTGCATACATGTACATGTCAGAGTTTTCAAAAATAAAAAGACAATCCACAATCCTTTCTTTTTTTCAAAATTTGTGCCCCACCTTGAAAAAATCCTGAATCTATCCTAGATCTGAAACTTATCATGTTTGGGAAATATTTGAGCTAATAATACTGATGAAATTCACCCCCAACAAGAGAAAAAAAGAATATATCCCCAAATAAATCAGCATTATTCAGCAGTCACAAATTGATCAGTCAACTCAGCTGGTGCTTGACCTCAATATCTGCAATCACACTTCACATTCTTATCTAACATTATAGATCTGTTTATTAAAATAGAACTAGAAACCAAGGCAGTCAGAAAATGACCTTTTACTCAGCATCTGCAGAATATTTGCTTAAGAAAGTAACAGTGGCCTATTTCCCTCTCCAGTAACAGCTAAGACATGACAATGTACCAATCACTTGAAAAAAATAATTTGAGTATAGCCACTACATGTGAAATAACCCCAAGAAACTTTTTTTTTCTAGTATTTTAATGGTTTTAGGACTCTCTCTCTCTCTCTCTTAAACATCAAACCAATTTAAATCAAAAGTGCTGGTACAGCTGTGTGAGGTTTTCTTTTTTTTTCTTTTTTTGTTCTCTTTTGTTCTTTTTTGTTCTTTTATTTTGTTTGTTTGCTTGCTTGAATTGAATTTGAGCTGAATTGAATTGAATTGAATGTACATATATTTATTGTCCAATGTCCACAGTCTTTTTATATGAGATAATACAAATACAAAAATATACAAATAAATACAAACACAAATTTATACAAATGCATACAAATACAAATACAAATACGATTTCAAGTAAAACTATACAGAACCAAGATTTTAAAAAAAAAAATTATTTTTAGACTGATTATCACTGTAGGTATTACTACTGGTGATAATGAATAATTAATATGGTTACTGTATTCTTACAGCATTAAACTGAAAAGGTATAATATACCACAGGAGATAAGAAGGAGAAAATGAGAGAAGAAAAGGTGAAGAAAGTAATGAAGAAAAGAGGAAGAGGAAGTACATGTGCATTGTAATAAGCAGGCACACGAAAGACAAAAGGGGAAGGAAGAAGGAGAAGACAAGTAAAGAGGGAAAAGACAGAGGAAATTGTAATTGAAAAGTTCCTGAATGCTGCAGTGAGGAGTTGCCGACACTGCAGATCGGAAGCAAAACTCCTTAGAATTAACAATTTATGCATATATAGCCCATCTCTAGATAAAACTCATCTGGTAACCATGCTGTTGAACATGTGAAGGGAATTAGGGACAAAAGACTGTCTGAAGTGGAGACGGTTGGTACGGGGAACACATAGAGGCAGACTTCTGACTTATAGAAAGTACAAAAACGGTACAAAGGATGAGGTGAATCTATCAAGGTACTGTAATCTGAACTGTTACCAATATTGAGGTAGTTCTGGCCGATGATTTTCTGAGCTATTTTCCATGGGCGTTCATTCAAGTCTCTCATCATTTGATTTTGTAAGATTACCATACAAATATTAATATGATAATTGCCTTAATTTATAGTCATAAGTCATGAGTGTCTTGTCCAAACAAAGTTTTTGAGTTGCCGGACAGAAAAAACCTCTCTGATTTGCATTCTTTTGTATTGCAATCAGTGTTTTCTGTCCAATCAAGAGTGTTCATAATGTTAGTATCCAAGATCTTGTATTTGTTGACTGTTTGACAGATTTGCCGTGGATTGCAATTGGTGGGTATTCATCAGTAACATTTTTTCTGAAGTCAATATTTTAATTTCTATTGTCTTATGTGAGTCGCACCATTCCAGAAAGTTCAATACTACTGAAAACCATTTACATCCAGTGACAGATAGCCAGAAATGACTCTGTCATCAGTGTATTTGATAATCGAACAACCGTCATTTGTGCTTAGGCAATCGCTGGTGTATAATGAAAACAATGCCGGAGACAAAACCCAACCTTGAGGAACCCCCACATTAAGTGTGATGATTCACGAGCATAAAAATACAATATTCCTGACTATGAACTACCACTTTACATTCAACTCGTAAAGAAATTTCAGCCTGTTTGAAGAGGGGCAGGCATTTGCATACATTTACATGAGGAATACTTTCTTTCTCAGTCCACATATCATGCATTAATCCATTACTTCAGATGCATTTTAAAAATACATTTTCCCCATGATGCATATCAGTGGAGTCTATTCACACAGATGGTGCTTGATATATAGAGTAAACATGAATTGACAAAGAATTATTTTAGTACCTCAGTAATTAGAACGTTTCCTAGGGCATTCACCCACAGGGGGATAATGAATACCACCTGGAGCAAAAAATGTATGTGCAGGTCTACAAAGTCTACAGACTGGCGTTGAGTGCTACAACCTTATTTTTGAAGTCCACAAGTTGAAGTCAAATCCAATCTTTAAACTGTGCCAATACACTGTATAAGGATATTGAAAGTCTGGAGTTACATGTACATGTGTGCTGGGTCCCATCCAATTCCAAATAATTTGCAAATTGGGGAAAAATCACTTTCAGTGAAAAGAGGGGATAAAGAGAAGCAATTGAAATAAAGTTCCATCAAAATCGGTTACAAAATTAGAAATTTATGAAAGTTTGAAAAGTCTCGATTTACTTTCTACACGTATGGCTATCATTAAATTGAAAATGTTGCTTCAAATTCAAAATGGCAAGTTACTGTGGACAACTCTTAATGCTTTGTAAATAAAATTTCATATTTTTCCATTATCTCTAAAGATGCTACTTGTGAACTCAACATACATAGCGTCAAACAAATTTTCCCATGACATATCTTGAGCTAAGGAAACAGGCTGTACCTTGAGAGATAACTATGCAATTTTGTGTACCAAACATGTTACCAGTCGTCCATAAAAACCCTGCCATTTTGGAGCAACATTACCAATGTGAGGATCATGAGCCATAGAAAGTAAATCGAGACTTTTCAAACTTTCATAACTTTCTCATTTAAACCGATTTTGATGGAACTTCTTTTTTAAATTGCCTTCTCAAGTTCTCTCTATATTCTCTCTTTTCATGGTGAACACTCGAACCAAGCCTTTGAGTTCAGTTCATTGCAGAGCTTAACTAATGGTTTTAAAAGCTATCATAATCACATTGTCAATAGACACATACACTGCACCATAGCAAGAAAGATTTAGATTTGCAGATATCAATACAAATTTTCAATTATAAGAGACAATGTTCCATAATACATGCACATTGCATACATGTAATTCTTATTCAGTGGTCATTTTTGTCTTCTTCAATACATGTACATGTACATACCACTTTGAACATTTAAGATGATAAGAAAATTCCTTTTTGAAGACTACAGGTACATAATTTCTGAAATTAAAATGCTGTACAGTCCAAGGAACTCTATGGTACAGTACATCTATCTAACCAAGGTTTTAAAATTCAAAGATGTAAAAATGTTATTTTGGTTTGTCAAAGACTGAATTATCGTGCCATCCCTTCCCCCACCTGCCCAGTTCCTTGTGGAGCTATTTTAGGCTTCACCGCAAATCAGCTTGCATTTCAATAAGTGTCAAAGTGGTGTCTGTGCCTCTAGGCTATTAGACTACTGCTAGAGTATCATTGTGCATGTAATGTATACCCCCATTTACACTAGCTCAATTCTTTGGGCTACAAGACTAATGCTCAAGTATCATCTGCATTCATACCCCCATTCACACTAGCTCAATTCTTTGTAGGCTACTAGACTACTGCTGGAGTATCATAGTGCATTCATACCCCCATTCACACTAGCTCTATTCTTTGTAGGCTACTAGACTACTGCTAGAGTATCATACATGTAGTACATTAACCTCATTCAGACTATCTCAATTCATCGTAGAGTTTAATGGGGTTGGGACAAGTTTTGTGATTTACATACATGTATACCAGAAAAAAAAAAAATGGAAATTTGGAACTGAGAGATTAAATGTCAGTTTATGCAATGTCTATGCATTAAACGGGGGTTAAAAACTAATTTGTACAGCGACAAATCCCCCTCCCCCCTTTTGAAGTGGATGTACATGGTGTATGTATATGCGTGTGTATATATCTATGGGGAATCATCCCCCCCCCCCCCCATAATAAAGACCTGTCTACACCAACACTGTATGACTTTCCTATAATAACAGTCTGAACAGGCTAATGGCAAGGTAAGAAACGAGATCATAAAGGACATCTAATGAGGAACTGAGTCAAAGCCACACTATCGGGTATCATTCATTTTCAATGATTAGATTAACAATTACTGGATCCACCCTCCCCTAAATCTAATGCCTAATCTACATGTATTACTACTGGTAGTATTATCCTGGATACAAACAAGTTAATAGCAGACTACTGCATTTGGTTCATGAGCAGTGAAAAAGATAACCTGAAAAAGGTTATTTACATCTAAATGAAAGAAAGTTTGGTTGTTTTTGTTTCCTTGCTATCAACATACATGTACATGTATGTACACTTATGACATTTTCCTAGAATTTCAAGAAGAAGAAGAAGAAGAAGAAGAAGAAGAAGAAGAAGAAGAAGAAAAAGAAGAGGAGGAAGAAGGGGGAGGAGGAGAAAGGGGACAAGGAGGAGGAGGAGGAGAAGGAGAAGAAGAAGAAGAAGAAGAAGAAGAAGGAAAAAACAGAGAAGAAAAAAGAAGAAGGAGGAGAAGAAGAAGAAAAGGAGGAAGAAGAAGAAAAAAGTTCTCAGCAGAAGAGGAAAAAAAGTTCTAAAAAGAAGAGGAAAAAAGTTCTAAGAAAAAGAAAAAGAAGAAGAAGAAGAAGAAGAAGACGAAGAAGAAGAAGAAGAAGAAGAAGAAGAAGATGGTGGTGATGATGATGATGGAGAGCAACATGACAAAAACAACAGTAGAACATTGTGTGGTGAAAGCAACAGTCTATTAAAATACATCCTTCTTGCTGTCCAAATGATTTGGTCTCAGAGTCTGAGACTATCTTTGTCTGATATAAACTGAACATTCCAAAGATGTCCTCTGTCTGGAGCCAGAAGGACATTAACTCATGCGTTCACACATAAGTTAATGCCCTTCTGGCTCTGAACAGCTGATATATTTTGTTTAATCATATCAGCAAAGGGAGTCTAGACTAAATAAGATAACGATATCCCCAGGCCCTAATCGGACTGGCATGCCATAATGGATTAAGACGTCAAGATCAACTGTCCGCTTGTCAAAGCTGTATTATTCCACCATCCCAGTATTATAGTTTACATGTACATGTATCTCTGTGTTTAGTAAACAGGCCCATTCCTACAATACATCAAGTAAAACAAGCAGTTTATAGTAACTACTTGAGAAAAGTAGTGACATGACTATTCAATTTTGCCACATCAAAAACAGTCTGCAGTGTGTTTTCCACATACATGTAGTACATGTACATATACCAAAGTTAAAGTTATCTTGGACTTAGTATTCAACCGGTTAAAAATAACATAGGGTGCAATTCCTTTAGTAAAAATAAAAAAGAATTGAATTCCCAATTTGCTATTTCTTCTACACACCTTTTGAAAGCATGAGAACAGTGAACTCAATTGCTTTCCTGTCAATGGATTCTTTAAGTGGTATGTGATAAATGACACCAGAGTGATAAGAAGAATCTCCATTCTGAATCAAATTAAGCTTGACAAAAACTTCCTGGGCTTAATATTGATTTGTCCTTGAATACGAAAATACTATTTTGGTCCATTTCTTGTAAATCTCACCATTCTGTATCAAAATAGCCAAAGCCAAAGGGCATGCCTCGAAACTTTAATCATTCAATCATAGAAAGGGGAACAAAGCTTCAATAACTAGAAAACAGGAAAAGGAATGACAGGCAATGAATTAATTTGAAAAGGGGAAGCAAAACATCGAGACAGATTTTTTTTTTAAAGGAAAAGAAAAAGAAATGAAAAAAAAAAAAGGAAGTAATAAAAGAATGGAAAAACAAAGGATAGAGAAAGAAAGGAGAGAGAAAGAAAAAAGGGAAGGGAAGAGAAAAATAATGAGAAATACAAAGGAAAGAGAATGGAAAAGGAAAGAAAAAAAGAAAAAGAAAGAAAAAGGAAAGAAAAAATGAAAGAGAATAAAAAGAAAAAAGTATTAAAAAAGACACACAGAAAGAAAAAGGAAGTATGAGAAAAAGAAAAAGAAAGGTAACAGAAAAAGTGTACCCTGGCAGACTCAACAGAGAAAGTTTATGTACAGTGTAAATAAGGATAAAAGAAATTGTTTGAGACCTGAATGAAAAAGTGAATTCAAATATTGAGGTTTTAATTAATAAAAACCAAGTTTTGTGTTTGTTTGTCTTCTGTTGTTGTTTTTTTAACGAGAGCTCTGCCAAATACATGTATACATGTATTTCAGCACTTGAATTTTTAAAATGCAACAATTCTCCATACACTGACACTTGCCTTTGTAACTTATTTTTATCATTAAAATGACCACAAAAATAATTCCTACATGTCATTGTTTTTGTTCACTGTCAATAATTGGTAATGTCTGATTGTATTTCATTTTTTACATACACTGTAGGCCTTAAATGCTTTCCTTTACATCAAAAAGAGGTTTTATTCTTTATTTTCTACTCGTTTTTGTTTTCTTCCTGAGACTTTCAGGACTATACAGTATATCTGGACCTCTTTGAGCATCTTATAATTCATGGTAGAGTAATTCACTCATTATCAAGTCATTAACAGCAGCATGTATGATAGGAAGTCTTCTATAAGAATGTCCTAATTGTATACTTCCAACTCCCACTGATTTAATGAGGAATCCTGAATCATTAATGTTACATGACACAAAGATCTCATGTGGTATAATTCAAGGCTGCAGCAAGGACTTTTATTAGAGAACACTATTTCTACTTTGAAATGCAAAGTTTCATCGGGTAATGTACATTCTCACTAACAATTCCATGGTCAATGGTATACAATAACAAACATTAGCATTGGTTACGTTACGTAAAAGGGGATGAGCAGGCACAAAATCCAAATTCCAACAATAAAATCAAACCTATTATAATAGTTTCTTGTGTTTTGTTATTTCCCTCTAGTAATGGTCACAGGATTGCCATCTGAATTAAAGAATGTAAAATAATTCACAAAAAAATTGATAATTTTTCCCTAAGCCTGTACGTCAGGTCTCCATTGATTATCTAAAACACAATACCACAAGATCTATAATCAACATAACTATATAAGAATATGATCGTGGTACATGTACATTTATGGTGTGGTGTGTGGCCATGGTATTCATGACAGTGCGAAGATGCTGATAATGACGATGGCTAAGGATGGTGGTGGTGGTGGTGGTGGTGATGATGAGGATGATGATGATGATACATGTATGCAATGATGACGAAGATGATAATGATCAAATGATGGTGGCAATTACGACTCTCCACGTTGTTGCTAAGATATGTAAATTGATGTGTTAGCTTTGATTGGTTGTGATGATGGTGGTGGTGATGTTGGTGCGAAGAATATTGGGGTTATATTAATGTTGATGATGATGATAAATTATGGCAATATAATGATGAAGTTGATGGTGAGGAGGATGTAATGATAATGTGATGATCGATGATAATGATGATGATGATGATGATGATGATGATGATGATGATGATGATGATGTTGATGACAACGATATGATTATGATGATGATGATGAAGATGATGATGATGATGATGATGATGTCTCGGCAAAATAGAAAGAATAGCATAATAATGAAATTATCGCGCTGGTATCACCTGTCTACAGCTCGTCCATTCTCCAATCCTCCATTTGTAAACTGGCATCGTCAACTCCACACGACAATCTGGCAACTTCAAATCCCGCTGGGTCTCCGACAGCTCTCCACACTCCTTTCCCCCGAATCTCGGGGCGCGGAGCACGGCCCTCGTCCGGTAGCGATTCGCCGGACTGCAGGTACTGCTCCAGTCCGACCAAAAACTCCATGGCCCCAAAACACAATTTTCCGGACAGGGATTGCATTGCTGATAATTTACTGGTCGAGGTATATCATCACAGAAATAAAACGGTACTTGAGTCTTGATTCCTCCTATATAAACGCAAAATACATCTCTAGATCGTCCACAAAATGTCGAGTTTTCACTGCTGCCGCATTCGCTCCACGGCCCAGCTGCCCATTCGAACAGGGCAGTGGACGGTTGTACCGGAGAAGTACTGGGGACGGAGATCGTGGAATTCCCGCTGAATGATCGAGAATTGTGAGTCTGTTGTGCGAGCGTAAAATCGATTTTCCCTGGGCCAGCCAGAAAAATCAATGAATAAATAAATAACTTAATCATTGTGTTGGAAGCAATCGACGGAAATCTCGGCTTCATAGCTGTCTGATTGCTTTTTTAAATAGATAATGAGACGAGCAGGTTTATTTACAATATCAACTTCTTCTCGACTAATAAAAAAATCAGCTGTTTTGATCTACGCGCGCGCTACATAGCTAGCTAGCTAGCTCAGGTATTTCACGTTACTCGACTCTCGCTCGCAAGTCGTGTTTGCACTGGTTTGCACCATAGAGAACTTAACGACATGTACAATGTACGCACTCCGGATCATTTTTTTAAACTCTTTTGCACACATCAATAGCTCACAGTCATAACCTGCGAAGAGCTTGGAACCACTCCACTCGCCTACCCACACTCACATAACAAACACACCTATAAAAATAAACAAATAGAGACATATAGATCTATAGATAGATAGATAGCCGGATAGATAGATAGATCGATAGATCTATAGATATATAGATAGATAGATAGATAGATAGATAGATAGATAGATAGATAGAAAGATAGATAGATAGATAAACAGATAGATATACAAATATATAGATAAATAGATAAATAGATAAATATATTGAAAGATAAATAGATAAATAGATAAATAACGGTAGATAGACAAGTAGAACACAACAGTGGTGCATTAGTTGCCAACTAGAATTTATTTGATATATAGATAGATGAATGAATTTTCTCTTCAACTCTCTCATCACGTTTTCTCTTCCTATCTGTGTCACTATCACCATTTCTCTATCTCTCTAAAAAAAGTTTTATTGCTCTCCCTATTCTTGACCATATCATGCCCAAATTCTCCCAGACTTATATCTCATTAACTATAACAAGTATATTACATATGAAGAAAAAAAAAGTCTTTTTGTTTGTCTTTGATTTGAATTAAAAATAAAAGTGATCAGAATTCATGAGAGAAAAAAAGGGCAATAACATTAACATGCTCTCCATTCTACTGTGTTCGCAACTTGTTTTCCAGCAATTTCGATTTTCGTAATTTCTAAATACAAAATAACTATTTAAAAAAAAACAACCAAAAAACATGCCCCCAAATTATGATAAAAAATAACAAAGAGAAATGACATAAAAACATTAATTTTGTTTGGAAAAATTTAATGCACCATTATTTTACATAAGACAGAACATAAAGTTTACTTCCTTGGATCAGACAGTAATATGCAATAAAACAGAAAGCAAGAGAAAAGAGAATGGGGGGGGAGAAAAGCAGACAGAGAGAGAGAAAGAGATGGGGGAGGGGAATACAGTGGAAACCCATTATAAAGAACACTTTTTAATAGCTCAAGATATATCATAGGAAAATGTACTTGACACATGTTGAGTTCACAAAGGGACAAGCAGCATCTTTAGAGATAATGGAGAAAATATGAAATTTTGTGTGCAAAACATATTTAGAGTTGTCCACAAAAAGCCGCCATTTAGAAGCAACACTGCCAATTTGAGGATCACCATAGAAAGTAAATCAAGACTTATCAAACTTCAATTCGTAACTGATTTTTGCTGGAACTTTTATAAATTACTTGTTTATCCTCTCTTTTCACTAAAATTGATTTTTTTGCCCAGGGTTTCATTTTCCTTAAATGGGCAGACTGGCATTAACAAAATGAAACTGAAAACTTTTAAAATATTTTCAAGAGAGTTCACAGCTTTCCGAAAATACCCACTTATACAGTGAACCAAATTTGCAAAGTGCAGTTTTGTAGCCGTTTTGTAGCCGTTCGCTGTGCTTTGCAGTTCTGTAGCCGTCTTGTAGCCATTTTCAAAGGGCTACAAAACGGCTACAAAATGGCTCATCTGCTGATTCTGCTCACCGTGTTACAGAGCATACGGGTAAATGACCACAAACTTATCATTTTTCAAATATTTTAATATTTTTTTCCAATGAACTCATGAAATAATGAAACCAAGTGGCTCCTGTATTAACCCATAGGTACAGTGTCTCCTTTAGGAGATGCTTTTGCAGTATCTGTTGGTCCAGATTGTTGGGCAGTACATATCATACATGAGCAGAAAGAGAAAAATGCACCGACAAATTTGAGCCCATTCCCATCGCTGTATGGTGTGGCGTTCTTGAATTAAAGCAGTTTAAGTGTAACCGATCATTAAACTCTTTAAATTGGCAACACAGTGAATAGTACATAATCACTATTTCTGTGTTCAAATTGGCATTTTCTGGTGAAATTTTAGAATCACAATTCATTTTGGTTCTTGTTATATCCATATTTATAATTAACTATGTAAGAGTGGAAAATTTTAAATGTTGTTGCCAATTTGAGGATTGCAGATGATTAATTTAGACTTCAAGAAAGCTCTGTACTGCTATGGGTTAAGCCTATGGGAGTGAGAGAATCCAATACAGTGGAACCTCATTATAGCAAACTCCTCCAGACCAAGGAAATTACCTCTTTATATCGAAACCTTGTTTTATAAGGGCTAAAAACATGCAATACAAAGAAGGGGGATCGGAAAAATTACCTTAATGTAACAAGAGTTTGTTATATCAGTGTTCTTTATAGTAAGGTTCCACTGAAGTCAAAATACTTGCTGTTGTCATTTTATTGATAATAATAATAACATTAAATAAGAGTTTAGCCTTCCTAATCATAAAAAGGAAAATAGGATGCAAAGAGAGGGAGAAAAAGACTACATGATAACATTTCTATTGATCAGTAAACAACAATTCATATATACAATTCAAATCAAGTCGTTACATAGTTCTGCATAATCATGAAACACAAAATTTTGGTTGAAGCAAACTGTGTTAATTTTAGCCAACCTATGATATGACAAACTCTGTATCCTGCACCCATTTCCCTTCTCAGTATCATATGTTCTTTATGGTAAGAATTAAAAAAAAAAACTTGAAATTAAAATCAAAATTATGATATTGGGCAAAAAAAAAGAACTATATAAAACTAAAGTTCAATATCACTGTTTTAAAACAAAATATATCCATATGTGTCTCGCCCCATTTGTGTGCAATCATTCTTGTAGGTAAATAGTAATATTTGACCTAATTTGACCTCTGACCTACTTACAAGACCTTTGATCCCATAATAACATTGAGGTCCCTATATGGCATCTGCCATCAAAGTTTTGTTACAAATGGACACTTGGTTCAAAAGTTACCAACCCCAGTAGAAACTTGCAGGTAAATTTTAACATTTGACCTGGCCAAGTGACCTTTGACCCCCGAATAACAATGAGATCCCTATAGCGCATCTACCGCCCAAGTTCGGTTACAAATGGGCAAATGGTCCCAAAGTTCTTCAAGTTTCATAAGCATTGCAGATCCAGGCTATACACTGCCATACAACAGGACTCTTCCACTCTGACAGCTCTTCGTACAATGACCCCAGAGCTTCATTCGGAGATCTATACTAAGTTTATCACACACAGACCCCTTCGTAGGCTTTACATGTGTGCAGTTGCTGTGTAGAGCATATAAACTGTGCTGGATTTTACGTCTCTGGCCCAGTATCTAAGCTGTTTTCTATCCTTCATTTGTTAAACATTTCAAATTAGAGAAAAAAACTGCAGCATCATGGTGCCCTAATTCGATAACAGGAAGCAAGGGACATACCAACTAAATCTGAGTTATCAATGTTTCCATATTTTATCTAATGTCCTCTGGAGCCGGGTGACCCATGTATTAAGTCCATGGGAAAGACAGAATTTAGCAGTCAACGAGTTAACACTCATCCTTCTGAGAGATATAGACATGATGATATTCCATTGATGTCAGTAAAAATGACAGACATATTTTGTTTTTACAAAAAATGTCATTTTTGTCATTTGCCCCCTTTTGTCTAAGTCGGGCAGCTTGGTTTGCAAGTATCTTGCTCTCTTTCATCTCAGAGCACAAAAAATGTGACAGAAAGTTTTTGACAGGTCACCTAAACTGCACATAACCTTTAATATGAATGTGGCCATTATAAGGAGTTTTTTCAAACACTGTGAAAATTATATAAAGACCACCCAAGGGAGACAAGAAAAGTGGTCTTTCCTTAAGAACATATTTCAATGGGAAAAGCCATTCAAGAGAAACAAAAATTGTGGAATTTACAGGTATGTGGTTGCTAAAGCAGGTTTGACTGTATAAAGCTTGGCCAACACCTTGAGTTCATGCAGGATACTTATATATGACAGATTCACAGATCCAATTTTGACAGTGTTGACTGTACTTTTATTCAAACAGAACTCTGAAGCATACAGGAATATTTCTTATTTATAAAGTTTTGCGAGCATTTTCAGCTGAAGAATCTTGATATCGGCAGCCCCAAGATCCATCTTAACAATGCCATCTTCAGCATCGATGTTGATAAGGGTTCCAGTACTCTCACGATCATCACCCATGATAACTTTCACCTTGGAAAGAAAAAAAAGAGAGAAATTATATTCAAGATGGCCCAGAAGGAACAAAACACCTGAGATCTGCAATACAGTCAGCGTTCAGCTGTGATTTGGCAAAACAACATATGTCATTTCAGGACCTTTTTCAGATTCATATTTTAGATATATAGACATTTCTATCATCTATCAAATTTCAGCATTCAAAGTGATTTAAATTTCAAGAAAACTACATCCAAACTTTAGTCCATTTTGCTCTTAATAATTTGACAGAACAATGATTATGCAGAAAGACGTACCTTGTTTTGCCAAATCACAGCGCAGCTGCGCAGAGCGAGCATAAGGACATACGTTGTTTTGCCAAATTGTGCATGTGATGCAGAGCAAGTCATACGATGGCAAAAAAACATGTCTTTTCAAAATCATTAATGAATTGAAAACATTATCATGAAAAATGATACAACTTGAAAGAAATGGGAACACTTTTTAATACTTTGAACTGTAAAATCAAATATGTCTGATATCTCGGAAGTACCGAAACAGACGCGTTGTTTAGTCAAATCACGGCCATGTTGTTGACCTCCTTATGAAAACGAAGACAACACAAATCAAACGGAATGTGCACTGGAAACCATCATGCATTAATTTCCCAACAGTTTCAAGCATAAGTATAGTTGTAAAGCAGCAATTTTAGAAATGACAGTGCCTCATAAAAACAGCCATGTAATCAAAGTGCTTTACTGAAAATTGCAGATTTTGGTGTCACTTTACTTGGAAAGGAATTGTTAAGCAGATAAAAAAATAAAAATAAATAAATTGTGGCAACGACATCAAAGAAACTGCAAAGCTCAGATATCGCATTCTCTACGGGCCACCATGCACAACTACAAGACTGGCTAAATTGAGATAACTTTATTTTGAGGACCCAGCTCATATACAATTATAAATTGGCCATAATTCAGCTGATTTTGACTTTCAAACATTCAAACCTCACTCAAATTTTATCTGTCCTCCCTAAACTTCACAACATATCTGTACTTCTTTTTCTGCTTTCAAGGATAGACCTGTGAGTACCCTGCTATTCAAGGTTATACTTTGCTGTCCCATTGATCATAAAACAGAGAGGGAGACTTACTCTGAAGTCCCCAGTTTTCCGTATCGCGGAAAACTGGGGACTTCAGAGTAAGTCTCCCTCTCCGCGATACGGAAAACAGAGAAATTTCACAGAATTCGGGAAGAACACAAAGTTACAATATTTTTAATAGATTTTTACTATTTTCAAATGCTTTGTAATATGTTTTGTACATGTCACCGAAGAACACGGAATTTGCATTTTAGAAAATGGAGAACTGGGAACTTTAACTTACTCTGTCTGTCTTGCTGGGCATGACTGGTTCCAGATGGACAGCCTTTACTGTAACTACTCTATCTTCACCATCAGGGAGGTACACAGAACATAGGGGACCCTGATCGTAAAATGACAGATATAAATAAATGATAAGTAAATGAATAGATAAATGGGGTGGCACAGGTTATGAGGATACGTAGGCTTAGATGACACGGACATGTGGCTAGGAGAGAGGCAACACAATGGCTCCAGAGGGCTTTAAACTTTTCGGTCACAGAAAGAAGGCCTCATGGGAGACCTAGAAAAACTTGGGAGGGAAACCATAGAAGAAGATGCCAAAACATCTGGTATCGCACACATGGATCCCACAGACAGGAAAGCTTGGAGAGTTGCCATTAGGGAAATGTCCAACTCTACAAAGTGGGACAAATGGACTTTAAATGCTGCTGATGAATTAACTCTTGCTCTTCTAATTCTCGCCATCAGGTAGGTACACAGAACATAAAGGACCCTTGACATTATCAAAGATATATGTGACACTCTACCACAAAACAACCAATAAGTCGCAATAGGAGTTTTAGAGTAACAGCAAAAACAGAGTTATAGAGAGGTTGGGGTTGAAAAGTCGATTTCAACTTTTCTTTTTCATATGTTCTGATAGTTCATTTAAATATTGATCTGCCATTTGACAAAGTTTGGGAGCCATCTGCAATGTAGAAATGTGTTTTTCTTTGATTTAAAATGACCATTTGGGGGAGATTTTGAAATAACAGTATGCCAGCATGCTGGGTAAATCCTTCCCACTAACATGTGAATGCAAAGCAGAAGTTATGTGGCTTTGAAAATCTAAACAAGGAGGGAAGTATATCTCCTTTGAAACTATTCTAAGTTTGAGCCTAATCTGATAATCCCTTCACAGTCAATACTAGGGAATTTTCATTCGACCATTTAATGAGACAAACAATAGGACACAGTATGGCACTCTTGAATGGTCACTCCTCTTTACATCCTGTTTTATCTATTATTCTGGTGATTAGACTGTCTGACATGTTCTCTTTCTCATTGTATTTCCAAGGGTTTGCATGGTCTTGACAAGGCAAGCTATACACCATTGAAAAGCTTGAAGTCAAAACTCTTAAAGTAACTATGTTAAAATGTAAAAATGACAAATTGCCAACTCATTGGTCATTTTGTGGTGGAAGGTCAAATATAAATCAGTATAAAACAGACAAATGTTAATCAGAGGGAAACATTTTTCACTTTTACTAGACAGTCCATCTTCTATATCATATAGACACACAGAACAATACTCTGATCAGTCAAAGGGTAGCTGAGAGAAATCATTGGATAAACAGATAGAAAGATAAATAGACTGCAAGAACTTCCGTTGACACTAATACTCTATCTTCACATTAAGGAAGATACACATAACATAGAGGTTTCTCATTTTCAGAAAGATATATAGAGATAATAATTAAATCAAAAGGAGTTTCATTGATACTGCCCTCTTCTCTTGAACATGTAAATACACAAAGCATGCTTTTCTTCTTTCATTTTTTCAAAAATAAATAATGGCTTCAGTGGAAGAAGCTTAAAAAGGTAGCATATAGAATGTACCCCAACCTCAAATTACAAATTTCAACCCTAAAATGTGAAAAATACTCCTTCCCCTCTCTGCTTTTCCTTGACAGAGTTTTTTTTTAACTAATCCACCACTGATCATAAGGGGTTTACTAAAGTGGGGTTGATCCCCTTCATTTTTCGAAACAATCAGATATTTTACAACATCATAATCGCCCCCCCCCCCCCCCAATCTTGCTTTTCTTATCATGCTTTATTATTCCTGGGTCCCATTTTATAAATCTTGTTATCAGTAACAACTACCACATTTCTATGACAAATTTGCTCTCAGTCAATCAGATGCAAGGATTTCAGTAGCTTATCACAGTTATTGCAACTTGTTATTGATAACAAGATTTATGATATGGGGCCTAGATCTTGTCTCCTTCCCTGCCTTACTTACCTGGACACTTCTGATGACACCTTCCTTGAAGATGAGCGAAGGGTCGTCATGGGAATCCTTAATCCTCACCATGATATCAGGGGTATGCCAATCCATCTGTGAGGGGTGCATGATATCACCCCCTGGGGTCTGGGGGTTATAGCCCAGGGGCGAAGGAGCCATGGGTGTGTTGGCTGAGTAGCCCAGGGGGCTGGGATTGCCCTGGTAGCTACCTGGTGATGGAGTGTGGTAGGTGCCTGACGGGGAAGGGGTGGGTTGGTAGGAGCCGGGACTGGGTGCAGGTTGGAAGCTGCTAGATGGGCTGGGCGTGGCTGTAAGGAAGAAAGGAATTCATCATCAGGTGTCAGCCATCATTGTATAATTGCCATGACCATCGTGCAACGTCGTCATAATCATCAACGTCAACATCGTCACCACCATCATCATCATCACAATCGCCATTATCATCATAATCATCATCAACATCATCATCATGATGATCACAAACATCATCACCCTCATCTGAACTTTACCTCCTATTCCTCACAATCCACTTCAATAACACTGACATCATCATGTCACCTTTACTACTGCCATCACCATCTGGCATTAGGGTGTGACCATAATAATTAGCATTATCATCACCATCATTATCATCATCACTACCACCACAACCATCACCACCAACAATTCCACAACCACCACCATCACCAACATCATCATTCATCCTAATTCATCCTGGTAACCATCATCATCCTCATCATCACCATCATCAGCACACCTAAAATCTACTTACGCTGATAGCTTCCAGGTGATGGAGACTGTGTTTGCCCGTAAGGAGAGTATGTTGACTCACTCCCATACATCCCGGAGGAGCTGTTGGGCGTGGCAGGAGTGTATGGTCCTTGGCCTGGAGATTGTGGCTCTCCAGAGTATCCCGGTGTACCAGGGGTAGTGGAACCATAGGGCTGAGGCGAGGGAGATGACTCATCGAAGCTGAAAGGAAATACAACATCTAACAATAAATATTCTGGATTTTTATAGTGCCCAATACACCTCAGAAGTCTCTAAGCACTTTACAGAAATATCATTACCCCACAGTCAGCAGATAAAGGCTTGCTTGCACACAATGAATGCACCTTCTCCACTCCCTAGGGAGCATTCCGGCCAGGTGCCTTTAGCAGACACTCACAATACTAAACAAACTACAATGACTTTCACATCCTACCAGGTACCCACTGAACACCTTGGTGGAGAGTGGCAAATGTGGATTCATATCTTGCCAAAGGAAATTAGTGTCAGGGCAGGACTCGAAATCGGACAACGAGATCCGCAAGCTGGTGACGTATCCACTTAAGGATCATGCAAAGATGAATAAGTATTCTATCAGCAAATGTGTAATAGAAAATCTTGAAAAATCAGTTCCCAATGTTGTTTTATCATCTCTTACACCAGGCACAAGGCAGGTCAAAATACATACAGGACATACATATAAACAAAGACAAACATTGCAATACCTTAAAGGTACTGGCTAACATTGTTATGATTTTAAAAAATTCTTGTTTTGTTACCTGAAAATGGGATAAACATAAGGGTTATAGTGTAAACATATCAGTCTGAAAGTTTCAAAGTATAATATCCACAGGAAGTATTTTTAAATATCAAAATTGACCCAATGTTTGAAAAATATACGAGGGTCGGTTGCACAGAATAGACATAAGGAGTGCGCATGTACGTATGACTCACCTTACCTGTGTGTATTGGTGGCACATAACAGCATTTTCAAATTCAAGCAAAGTGGTCCTCTTAGCGATTGTCTCGTGAGACGAAGGATAATAAAATCACTGTTTGCGTCTAACTTACACTTTTTCATTCCAAATTATGGTTGGTTTCAGGGTTTTTGAGTACAAATACAAGTACTCATACACATGTTTCATCTTAGTTTGAGAATTTTTTAAATCAGCTACTCACAAAGTTAGCCAATGCCTTTAAAACAGTTCTTGCAACTTGTGCAACTTGTTATTGATAACAAGTTTTATGAAATGGTGTCCTTGTCTTTACCTCATTGGAGTGCTTGGAGCTGTGGGATCCCAGGCACCTGACCTTGATGGGGTCATACTGCCATCATGTGATGGGGTCATCGATCCATAATGAGGGGTTCTACTTCCTGTTAACAAAAGAAAGGCAGGCTTGCATTAGTCTGAAAAAATTAATCCATTACATAAAGTAAGGAATTTGTTATAGAGCATCCTACTAGCTGAAAGGGTGTCATGTGACACTTTACACATTTTTGACCTTAAACCTTCAAAAAGTTGTGAAATAGAAATTGAAGTTTAGATCTGATTCTGAAAGAGGAGATTTTCAGCTTTAAAATGATACATAACTCTCCAGAATTGAATTTTTAACCTATTTAAAACGGTAGAAGGATGTCCAGTCCCACAGAATGTTACTTATGAGATGTAGGAGTTGTTAGTTTGCATATTTGCCTATAGACCAATTTCACCTCCGGTATATGTATTTGGCCCTCTATCGACGATGCCATTGCTGCGGTGGGCAAGCGCGCTGACCGCGATTGGCTCTGTGCACAAAATAAATGTAAGATATGAGATATGCCCTAATATTGTTCCATTTACTTTTTTTTAGATCAATACAATAAAGCATGAATACATGGGTAGATGAGGTAAGACAATGGTCATATCTGACAGATGAAGGTATGATGTATTTTTGTACTTTCGTTAGTTTTTCAACTTAGTTTTGTCAGTAAAAGTTTGATTGCAACATAGAAGCCGTATTAAACGGGAGCCCTCAATCTTACCCTGTTTACAAAGTCATGTTTTCACTCATTAAATTTTATGCCTAAGTACATAATGACAATGTTTCTTGACTTCAAAGTCCTTTCTGTTAATGTTTTTACCCACTGGCGACGAATTCCTTCACATTGCTTACAGAAACCTGTGTGGGTGTGGGGAGTACAGCTTCTCACACAAACAGGCTTCATGAGTCAAAAGCGAGTGAATTTCGCACTCAGTTAGCTTCCAATTTTTCAACCTTCTCCAATTCTTGTGGCATTTGAGCACCGCACAGCTGCGGCCTGAACTTCCCTGATAATTTCTCATTGCAAATATTAAAAGAAATCTGCATATATTGGTCAAAATAGACAAAAAATCGAACGAATGTACATAACGCGCTATTGACTTGTGTACTATAAAAGTTGGAGCGCCCACCGCAGTATGTCGAACTGTGTCGAACAGTCTGCCGCCCTCTTGCGTTGTGGGATTGATCTATACATGTATGTGCAATCACATGCAATATAACATCCTTTCTTAAAGCATCATATCACATATTCAAGCATCGTGACAGAACGAAAAGATCGCACATGTACAAGGAAATTTTCACAGAACAATTTTCTCCCCAGTCGGAAGTACATCACTGCCACCACGTAGTGAAACGTTTCATTTTGTCAGATGTATTTCAGCTCAGTCCCATGTACTTACCATCGTGTAGGGGTGTTTGTGAGCCATACATTGGTGTTCTAGAGCCACTGCCATACATAGGAGTCTGAGAGCCATACATGGGTGTGTTTCTACTGTATGCTGTCGTCATTCCACTTCGGATCTGGTCTCTGTAATCAAATTATAAAACATATCATACATGTAACATCTCTATGCAGATGTAATGTTCCAGCACGGAGGAGGTTGAAACAATCCTATGCTCTAGTAACATATCAACCAAATTTGATTACTTGATATTCTCATATTTTACCCAGTGTGCTCTACTTCCGGGCCAAATTTTACGTATGAACACTCATCCTGCTAAGGGATATGTCAGGCAAGACATCATAGTACTGCGTTGACATCTGTGTAAATGACAGATACATTTCGCTCTTGTACAGGAAATGTCACTTTTGTCACTTATTTCCTTTTGCCAAAGTAGGTCAGCATTACTAATCTATGATTCTCATTAAAAAATGAGTTAACTGCACCAACATGAATTTGACAGACTGTATTACAGGACCTCCTCATTTCCTACTCCCATTGAAGCTCAAAAGGGGTCATACATATATCTATTTCTCTACATATCTATACATCACAACTTGGCGGTTGTTGGGGCGACAGTTCAATGGATCCTGAGACACAAGCTCAAACTTTCTACATATTAAGTTAGCTGCTAAAAGACATAAATTCATGTTTACTGCTTTATTTCATCCAACCTGTTAATCTCTATCGACTTACATTGTCAGACCCACTTTCAACTGCCTTCCCTAATAATAGCATGAACCGTTAAGCACTAACCAGTTACAAACCCAAAGTAACTGCAATATCATTGAAGTCAATGGAATCAAGCTATGATCTGTACTTTTTTCAAGAAAAGAAGAAAGTTTCAAAGCTGTGCTCACCCTACAATGTTCATACGACTCCTGTCAACATTAATGGTCTTACAGTTTGTGTGAAGCTCAATACGAGCCGTTGACTCCGTTGCATCTTTCACAATACCAATATGACCTTCAAAAAAGGAGAAATTTTCAAAAATTAAAAAAATGTAAGATTCAAGAAAATTGGACTTGAGATGTTCTTGAGCCCATCGCACACTACACGATCTGGCTGCGACCCGATTTTCGAACAAATGGCATTCTGCAATAAATATGAAAGTTTAGACAAGTAAAATTATCTTACCTGAGGTTCGGAATAATGATAGGAATGCTCAATTCGAAATTTCGGTTAACTGCAAGCCTTGTAGTCGGCGTTAAGGCCAGATTGGCTTCAAATCCTAATTCATCGCAAGATTTCTATGACGTCACTACGATTTAGAATTGAGTCCGCTTTTATTCCTACAGGGAGGCTCACAATAGCCAGGAATTTTGATATCAGAATTCATCAAATATTCAGAACTTTGATCATTAGGGTTTTACATGTTTGAATGTTCATATCAAATGCTATAACAAATTTTTCAAAATTCGGATCGCAGACGGATCATACAGTGTGCAGTGGGCATTAGGGTAAATATACTGAAAAAGGCACATTTGGGGTTAAGGACTATAATATTCTGACTATCTAGTCTGATTTCCTGCAAGTATGTTTTGAGCCGTCCTGTTGTTTGTTAACTTCTGCCCAAGGCATCAAAGCGTTAAACATGCTGTAAGAAGACTAAATTTAGGATTTATGTGAGTGGTAGAGATTTATTGACATTTTGTAACACCAAATTTTCAAATCACAGCAGGCCCTGGGACAGAACATAGATTTCTGATCTTTAACCCATGACAAAATATCTAGGGTGTAGAACAATTCACCCTTATGCAAAACTGATATTCAACAGTAGAGGGTGACATTTTCTACACACAATGCAACAAAGGCACCTCTGGTTTCCATGCAAACATAATGGGTTGAGTCTTAACAAGTCCCATAAGATTTATAGTTTTTGAGCCTAGAAAATGCAAGCGACAAATTCTGATGCTTCTTCCATAGATCAAATAAAATCATCAGGAGAGTTTATGAAATGTGAACAATATTTTCGTCAAATGAAGGATCTGTTAATTTGGCTGTACATTTTCTAAGAAAGCCGGAAGAAATCATGTCAAATTGTCGGTACTGGATTTGTATCTGTGCTTGTGCTAACCCGCGCAGTATGTGGGAAATGTCGCCCTCTACTGTTGAATCTCATATCTGTAGTAGGGAGAATTGTGAAGGGAGAAGAAATCAAAATAACATAGGGACGTATGTCATACCTTTGAAGGGTCCCTTGGTGATGCGCACTGTTTGACCAATCAGGCCTCTGTCTCTACCGACACGCCCCCTACCACGCCCACCACCACCACCACCAGGCCCAGCTGCTGGCTGCTGACCTGCCAATACAACAAGCAGACAAGATGAAGACAAGATGAAACAGGTGGCTATAGTGAGAGATCTTGCAATCATCAAATCAATAAGAACTTGAATCAATTTCCCGAAAATTCACTTGCATTGCACACAGAAATGAGTATGTGGGACCACACACAAATGTGGCATTTACGTTCGGCCCAGACACTTGAGCTTTCTCCAGTCTTATTTTGAATATGAGGGCACTTTAAGAACAATCCTTTACAGGGAGCCTTTCTTCTCAGATATTCTTCCTGACAGCAAAAATGAGAAAGTTCACACATCATTCTTAACCTTATCCAGAACACAAGCTTCTCTTTGAAGGCTTATCCTGACACAGGAACAATCATCTGCATCATAAAAACTAGGGATGAGAGGGACGCAACAAAATCATCGGTGGGCTGTTAAAACCTCGTATCTCAAAATTTAAAAAAATTTGAGGACAGCTCAAAAAAAGCACTATTTTAGAGTTATGACATACGTGGCAACCTTCTTTGGCCTGGAAAGAGTTCCCTACAGGAATTAGGAGACTGTTTTCAAACAATATGAGGTTGCCACCATTACCATGAATTGGAAATACAGCTTTTTCTGAGCTGCCCTAAAAATGTTTAAATTTTGAGATACAAGGTTATAACAGCCCACCGACGATATATCACTTACAGGTGAGTTGAAACATACAAATATATGAAGCAAAGAAGGATTTTTAAAGGAGGTTTACCACTTCATAAGTGAACAAGCCAAAAATGAGGCGAGGCCAGTGTTTCAAAGAGAAAGGGGAGTACTTACCACCAGCACTGGGGTGCATAGGGCTTGTGATACGGGGACTCATTGGGGTGAAACCAGTTGAGAAACCTCCATCTGATTTCTGGCATACAAAAGAACAAGGTGACAAAAGAATCTGTTCATTAAGTAAAAGGTAATATGAGAGAGTATACCAAAAGAGAGAATTATCAACTGTTACATTCTGAGTCTGTGCAGCCAGTGTCAATGATCAAGAGAGGAACTGCACTCTGAAATATCTTGTACTAAGATAGAATCCTCTTCACACCACGTTCATTACCAAAATCTCTAAGAGAAAGTGGGTGATCATTGTGCTCTTCAAATCAACATAGTAATCAGTCAGAATTAGTAAAAGAATATATACAAAGGAACGAGTTAGTCTGCAGAGGCATTATGGCTCCAAGAGGTAGAAAGGACAGAGAAAACATTTTATGAAATGACAAAAACTACATCACATCAAGTATTTATGAGCCAGTATCCTAGTGACTGAAAATTTCTCATGTGACACTTTACAACTTGTTATTTGTGCAACATATCTACATTTAGGGCACTGCAAAGCATGCACGAAAGTCTGTTTTTCCATGTTTCCAAGTACCCTTGCATGTATCTATCGTTTCCATTCTCTTAGCTGCCTACATTTGGAGTGAAGGCAACCTAAATATAATTGAGAGGGCCTAACTCGTAAGAAGGAAAGCATGAGATTGCAAATATTCTCACTTTTACATACAGCAAATATTGCATGCATATCGCTGTTTAATGAAACAAATATTTACCTCCATACTCCCTATATTTTCAGTGCTAATTTTGACCCTCGGCCACAAAATGACAAATAAGTCACAATGGAAGTTTTAGAGTAAATAGCTAAAATAGAGAACTTGGGGTTGAAAAGTCGATTTTAGGTTTTTTTTTATATTTGCTGATAGTCCAATTATTGATCTATTATCTGACCCAATTTGGGAGCCATCTGTTATGTAACTAGATGAATCCTCAACCGCACGCAGTCGAAATTACTGCCTCCGCCTTTGCCAGATCAGAAATATACAACTCTTAATCATGGGAAATGTATTGTAGGATACATTTAGAGTACCAAACTGGAAAAAATGGCATATTTAAATTACAATGTGTTAGCCTCATCTGAAGTTGATCTGTCAAATGGTTCTTAAATTAATGCCAGAACAAGATATTTTCATGTATACAATAACATCTATAACTTTTGACCTTTGACCTTGTGACCCCCAAATATAATAAGATCATTGCCTGTCTCATATGCATACATGACTCACATTCATTTGAAGTTGTTCCATCCAATGGTTATTGCAAGAGCGAGTCATTTTATGCATATGTTCTCTATGACCTTTGAACTTTCACCTTGTGCCCTCAAAATCTACTAAGATCATTGTCCCTCCCATATGCATACATCAATCAAGTCTGAAGTTGAAACATCAAATGGTTCTCAACTTATCACTAGAACAAGCCAATTTCATGTATGACCTCTATGACCTTTGACCTCGTGACCACCAAATCTAATCAGATCATTGTCCCTCCCATATGCATATGTGCGCCAAGTTTAAAGTTGATCCGTCAAATGTATCGCGAGAACGAAAACGGGACGGATGGACGTACGGACGTACAACCCGAAAACATAATGCCTCCAGCACCCACCTTCAGTGGGTGAAGGCATAAAAATGTTTGGGGTTTTTTTGTTTTTTTTACGGAAATGTAGAGGAATAATAAATAATATCACAGTTCTCTCACCCTGGATCCTCCAGCGAGCACAATGTGTCTGTTACGAACCACAAACACTCCTCCGTTTTCAGTCATGAGACGAGAATGAAGGAAGGCGTAATTCCTATAGATGTGTCTTACTTCTCCTTCTCTGCCCTGGAACAAAACAGCAACAAACACAAAATAATAAATTTGCAATGTTTCTCACATCATTTTCTAAATTTATAGCACATAATACATAGTAATCATACAAGCACCTCAAAACAGGTCTGAAATATATGCAGATCTTGTTTAATGATCCTATTTTGCACACATGACTATACATGTATCTCTTGCATTGTGTAATTCAATGGACACAAATAAAGTGGGAAATAAAAATGAAGACTAAAACTATCTTCTTTAAAAAAAAAAAGCTTCCAGTTGCTACAAGCCATGTACAGTGATATCAAGTGACACAAAACTGAAAAGTTTGTACATCATTTTCTGTTTTCAACCAATTCAAAGCCCCCAAATTGCCCCAAATCATGCTGAAATTTTTAGTAATTTTATATTCCCAGTACACAAAAAAGTTTGATAACCACCTTCATCTACACAAAATAAAACTTACCGAATGGGGACCATCAATGACCTTGACAATGTCCTTGACTTGGAGGTTGTTCTGCTCTGCGTCCAATGCTACTGCATGTCGGGAGTCCTTCTTGCGAGTCACAGCCTGGGGTTTTACTTGAACAAGCTATGCACAATGAACAAAACATAAAACCTTAATACTGATTTCAATGGTATTTTGGAGTACTGGGTGCCGTTGCATAAAAACTTGCTATCATAGTAACCTTGCCGTCAATGGTAACTACCATGGTAATGTTGCTCTGCAGCCAATCAAAATCTAGTATTCCATGGAAGTTACCATTAATGGCAAAGTTACTATAATAGCAAGTTCTATGCAACGGCACCCATGGCTTCACTGCAATGAACTAAAGCAACATGACATACATGTACAAAATGAGAATTGTCTATAAGTATTCACCTATGACAGTTTCAGTATATTGTTTAGATCCATTCCCCAGATGTGGACTTATAAAACAAGTAAAAAAAACCTGATACATAACGACACTACAGGCTTCATGTAATTTTTTTGTGCATTGAATAGAAAATAGTAAAGTTATGTCTCTGAAATGAAAAACAATGAAAATGAAAAGGACTACTTTCCATCAATTTCAATGAATTCTTCTGGACAAACCACAATGTTTCCTGAACTCTTTCCTGCTCTGGTCGACTTTCGAAACCTGTAAAACAGACTGCACTTGTTAAATTTGCCACATGCAGAGTCCATAAAACATTCTAAACTAATAAAATTTGGAAGTCAAAAAGTTGGTTTGCAAACACATCTTGAAATATATGGAGGGTAATAGAACATTTTAACAACGCTGACATGAAAGAATTGAGTAATTATGTATGATTTGCAGGAAAAACAAAATTACCTTGTTGTGCATGTTGAGGACTTGGAAAGTTTCTTTCTCCAATCTAACAATGGATCCAACTGTCTGTGGACTAAAATAAAGCAAAACAAATGAAAGAAAAGAGTTGAATAAATCAAAAGTATGTATTTGTTCTTTGCAAAGTGCACTTTTGTAAGGCGAAGCATAGCAAACATAAAACAGTAGCACTTACTTTTCAAATCAAAGCAAGGATCTGCAGACAGTGTTTTCACAAAATATGGCTCAACTTCTAGTTCTTCTTGAAACAGACATACCATGAATCAAAGCACTACAAGCCAATACTCATGCTATACTAATGAATAGTCGCTACCTTCAGTCCTCTTTCACACACTAGTTGTATACTTACTCAAGCTGAACCAAGTCCCCCAACTGGAACTGTCCCAGAGAATCCACTCCAGTGCTCATCTCCTGACACAACTGAAGATCCCTGGGCAACACTTTCATCTAAAATTGGGGAAGGAGGAACAGACAGGAAGTGAGGAAAGAGAAGGAAGAAAAGGGAGAGGGGAAGGGCGGGAGAGATGGGGAGATGGGGAAAAAAAAACACAAGCATGCAGAACGTTTTTAAAAAAGAGAAGAAACGGCAAAGGAGGTACTACGATCAACATGTCAGCCATGATCACCGAATTAATCATCACATATCAAATGCTATAAACATCATGGGAAGAATACTGATTAAGGTATGGAAGATTAAACAGTCTTGGAAATAAACCTTAATAAAACAAATATCATAAAGCCCCATAGGAACTCACATTCTTGTCATGCTAGTCCTATTTCTCCTACACCCCCTCCTCCTCAAGACTCTCCACATTATTGTCATCATCATCATCATCATTGTCATCATCGTCATCGTCATTATCATCATCATCATTGTCATCATCGTCATCGTCATTATCATCACCATCATCATCATCATTGCTATCACAATCCTCACCAAACCATCACCATTATCATCATCAACCATCATTATCATCATCACCATCATTGCTATCACAATCCCCACCAAACCATCACCATTATTATCATCAACCATCATTATCATCATCACCATCATTGCTATCACAATCCCCACCAAACCATCACCATTATCATCATCAACCATCATTATCATCATCACCATCATTGCTATCACAATCCCCACCAAACCATCACCATTATTATCATCAACCATCATTATCATCATCACCATCATTGCTATCACAATCCTCATCAAACCATCACCATTATCATCATCAACCATCATTATCATCATCATCACCATCATTGCTATCACAATCCTCATCAAACCATCACCATTATCATCATCAACCATCATTATCATCATCACCATCATTGCTATCACAATCCCCACCAAACCATCACCATTATTATCATCAACCATCATTATCATCATCACCATCATTGCTATCACAATCCTCATCAAACCATCACCATTATCATCATCAACCATCATTATCATCATCATCACCATCATTGCTATCACAATCCTCATCAAACCATCACCATTATCATCAACCATCATTATCATCATCACCATCATTGCTATCATAATCCTCACCAAACCATCACCATTATCATCATCAACCATCATTATCATCATCATCATCATTGCTATCACAATCCTCACCAAACCATCACCATTATCATCATCAACCATCATTATCATCATCACCATCATTGCTATCACAATCCCCACCAAACCATCACCATTATTATCATCAACCATCATTATCATCATCACCATCATTGCTATCACAATCCTCATCAAACCATCACCATTATCATCATCAACCATCATTATCATCATCATCACCATCATTGCTATCACAATCCTCATCAAACCATCACCATTATCATCATCAACCATCATTATCATCATCACCATCATTGCTATCATAATCCTCACCAAACCATCACCATTATCATCATCAACCATCATTATCATCATCACCATCATTGCTATCACAATCCTCACCAAACCATCACCATTATCATCATCACCATCATTGCTATCACAATCCTCATCAAACCATCACCACCATATCTTACCTCATGCATGGTGAGGTCTGAGAAGACAATAGCTAGATTCTCCTCTACTCTGACCACCAGACCGGTGTCTCCCTCATACCGACCAGCAATCACCTTCACGTGATCTCCAATCCTGAAATGCTTCCTCAGCTCATGGGCAGGAAATTCTAAGGTATCCTTCATGAGCAAAACAAAAGGAAAAAATGGGAAAACTCAAGTACTTACAGAGAGAATTCAGAATGAACATTTTTAACTAACATTATGCCTATGGCCAAACCTCAGGATAGGGTTAGGAGAATCAAATTTTCAAGAATAAAGTTCAAATACCTATAATTTAGTTCTTCAAAACAAGCATCAAGTACAATTCCTCTGAAAATCAGTATTACTTGATATGCTCATAGATACGTATCAAGATATGCACGGTACATTGCCTTCAAAATAAAGGCTGAAATGGAACAAAATGGAGATGACTGGACGTGAAACGGATAGGTAACAGTATCAAAACAGACAATCCTGGATAGAAAATACGGAGAATGCGTAGAAGTGATAAAGACATTGTAGTCCTACCATCTTTCAATCTTTGTGTTTTGATAGGAATCTAAAATATCTATCATTGCATGCCAACAATATTGTACCTTGAGGTCCTCATGTTTGGGTAAGACCCACCAGGATAGTAGTATTACCATATTTATTCATCTAATTATTTCTGATATTTATACAGGATGGCACGTGTTCCTTCCATATGTCACCTTGAGGTCCTTGTGTGTTTAGATAGGACCAAGATAGTACTACTATCATATGCCTTCTACATCCTACCTTGAGATCTTCATGTTTAGGTAAGACCAGGATAGTACTACTATCATATGCCTTCTACATCTTATCTTGAGGTCCCAATGTCTGGGTAGGACTAGGACCAGGATAGTACTACTATTTTTTTAAATTTTTTTTATTTATTTCATTTCCAGGTGAGATATGACAGAGACAGGTACATAAAGAACACAAAGATAACAAAATCACAGTACATTGTATAAAGATTTAGCACCAGACAATGCCTGGGGATTACCTAAAAGAATTCGGGAATTCTGTCTATGAGGTTCTCCACATTGGCTGGTGCATACATAAAACAAAAGAATGAGAGAATGAAGACACATACATGTAACTGAAATTTAAAAATTGAGAGAGAAAAAAATCAAAGGACATATTAAGAAGCAGATCATTATATGCCTTCAATATATTACCTTGAGGTCTTCATGTTTAGGTAGGACCAGGATTGTGTTACCATCCACACTCTTGACCTTGCCTTGAAGATGGATCAATTCTCCTTCCACCACTTCTACATTGTCTCCTGGAGCAAAACTGTGGCTCTTCTCCTTTGTTGACTTGCTCTTTGCTACCACTGCATAGGTAAGGCTGGTTAAGGACAAAAACTTTATACAACTCACTCCTAGATCCTAATCCAACGATTCTTGCGTTTCACAATGCATGTGCCACCAACGTCCGTACCATGGGAGGCTTATTTTCCCATTCGCGAGTCGACAACTATGCAGATGAAGAGAGTGAGAGTTGGACCATTTAGAGAAACATTTTAACTGACCGAGGTGTCCGAAGCACAGGCAAGAAGAAGGAAGAGGGCCCTAGGATTGTGAAATGTGAGAATTGTTTGAACACAGTTGTATTTATGTTTTTTAATTAAGACACATCTATCTTTTAAAAAAGCATGCAATTTCTTCCAGTTATATCAAACTATTAAGCATGTGGTGTAGCGCAGTAGAATATGCATAGGTTCTGCACGTTAAAAATTGATATACAGGCGAACCTCACTAGAACAAACTCCTGCAGACCAAGGAAATTACCTCTTTGTATCTAAACCTTGTTATATCAGGGCTAAAAACAATAAAATACAAAGAAGTGTAACCGGCAAAATTACCTTGTTATAACGAGTTTGTTATAACAGTGTTCCTTAGAACAAGGTTCCGCTGTATTATCATCATTACAAAGCCTAAAAGATTGGTACAATACATGTACAGTGCCTCAACAAATGCACATAGATCTATTTTAAGAACCCATTTGCAGGCATCATTGTATACTGTAGTGCTGTCATCAGGGGCAAATTAGAATCTTTGTCAACATTTTGTCTTGTCATTTAAATGGAGGTTGTCTACAAGTCCATCGACAGAAGGCTTGTTGACATCAGCACTACTGTACTGACCACTTAAGGCTTGTTCAGATATGGCGCGATAAACCCCCGTGACAAATACCTGCAACGTTTTTAGTGTTCAGATATGGTGCGACAAACCACCCCACTTATGTTCATGAACGCGCATTAATGCGTTGGTTAACTATCAAATAAAAAGAAGAGAGTTTTGTCAAAAGTTGCACAGGCAAACTCATGACAACTCCAGTTAACTTTTAAAGACTTTGATTGGTCCACAGCTTTTTGCAGCCAGGCGACAAAAAAAAAAAAATGTCTCCTGCCTCAGCACTTTTTTTTGCCACCTCATATCCCAAAGGCTTGTTCACTTAAGATGTTGTGGGGATTTGTCAGGGGGTTTGTCACGCAAGATCTGGACAAGCCTTTAAAATACAAAAAGGATACATTCTACATCAATGTCTTCTGGTTTGTCTTCAAATCTCTCCAACTCTGACAGTGTGGGCTTGATTCCTTCAGCAATCTGTGGTAATTACAATCAAGATAGGTAAATCAAAATTGCACATGTATTCACTTTATTCTTTGTAATTTTTATAGTAGATTAGATAATTCTAAAGTTAAAATATTAGATACTTGCAACATACAATTATCTTATGTTAACAAGGTTTGGAAGTGGGAATGAAGGCTTAACGCCACAATTATTTTGTTAACTTTTCTGTTCTTGCTGTTCAGGTGATTCTTCTGCTCTGAAATTATCTTTGTCCAATGAAATTATGATCTAATAAGTTGACTGAGAATAGCACTCAAAACAAAAGTCTTAAAGAGGAAATCTTTCCTGCAGTATCTATTTCTGTTCAAACATCAGGAAAAGACAGGTTCACCATAATGAAATTGGTTTTAAAAGAATCTGTTGACTTGTGATAGAAGGCTTTTATGGAAATACATCTTAGATGAGAATGAAACTAAGCCAACTTACAATAGCACTCATAGCAAATGTCTTGAAGAGGAAACCTTTCCTGCTGTATCGATTCCCTTCAAACACCAGAAAGTCACCATCCGATGTGACCTCGCCACCAATCCGACGGATAGCTTCCAGGTCAAAGAGCTTCTGCTCCGGGCGTCGCCGCTTGCGCTTCTCTGCGGCAGTCTGGGCGGTGCGCTGGATGCCACGAGGGCGGTTGTAATCGATGCGGGGTAAGAGCTTGAGGATGACTTGGTTCTGGGTCTGGTCTACATAGTCTACTTGGCCCAAGTCATCTTTGAATACACCTCTCCTGAACACACACATAAAACAAGAGAATAGGATATGATTCAAGAATGTGCAGAAATTCAATCCAATTTAATTGAATTCAAGACTTTATTTCAGACTCAACAGCACATAGCAGAGGTCCACAGAACAAGGTTAATAACAAGTGTAATAAATATAAGATACAAACTAATACTGTATAAGCTAATATTTTAGCGTACAGATATTTTAGCGATTTGAGACAAGTTTGACATATTAGGGAGTTATTATTTTCCCGTTTGAAAGATATTTTCATACAAGTATATAGGCATCTTTCTTAGTGGAAATTTTGGCAAGGACATCATCGCGAAATTCAAACCACTGTGACAATTTCAGCTTATACAGTACATTTAAATACAGAATTGAGAATACACACACTGAATACATAATCTACAACAGAGAAAGAAAAGAGAGAGAGAGAGAGAGAGAGAGAAGAAAAAGTGGAATACTCAGTCTATGAATAAAGAATGTCAACCGATAAGGACGGCTATGAAAACTTTATGCTTACTTCAATATCAAAACATTGCATGGCTGATCAATATTTCTCTCCGTATATGTTTTTTTCTTATTTATCTGTTGAAATTATCTGTTCAACTGCGGTTATTCATGAGACCATTTTAGTACATTTGATCAATTTTGGTTGCAGCTATATTGAATCTATCCTTATATGGTTTTAAATGTAACCAATGTCTGTTATTCACAAATTGGAATAAGCCATGATTAAACAAACAAATAAAATGTATGGAATACTGTACACGTAGAATATTTCAAGATGTTGAAATTTTCATGCATTTCACGCAGCACGAAACTTGCATGAAATATAATCATGCATATATTTTGTTTATTATGCACGTGAATACAGCTATCCTAACTGTCCGAGAAAATAAAAAATGCGTGATTGTGTTCAACTTGGCTGAGTACGAAAAATTAATTGTGTGAAAATTTCAATTTTTGACAGTAATTATTTAAACTTACTTGAGCCTGACCCATGCTTTGCCTTTGAGCATAGCAGTCTCCTTGACCACCTTGAGTACATCGGTCATCTCTTTGATTGGGACCATCTTCTGGGTCCACTGACCAAGCCGTAACATCCCTACGCCGTTGATAGCCTGCTTTACGTGGGTTTGTTTGTAAGACTCAATGTAGACGTAGCCCTTCAATCCTTCAACAGCCACAATAGATTTTATTTGAAGAGGCTGTGGAAAAAGAATACAAGAATTATGTGAAATAGAAGTTTAGTGTGAGTAATAATAATGCTAGTATGGTATGCTTTGATTGGGTCTGCTTTTAAGAGTAGATTAGGAGTAGCTGTTTGGTTTATTACCAGTTGGTCTAATTGCCAAATCTTCTAATAGCACCATGGCTAAACCCATTTGGTCTACTATTATTTGGGTCTAATTGCCCTTTGGTCTAATCATTGCTTGGTCTAATACCCACTTGGGCTAATTGTCATTTTGTCTTACGATCAAATGGTCTAACTGCCATTTCATCTTAGTTTTCCTCAATTTGTCTATAAATGAGTACTTGGTCTATTACCAGTTCATCCAATCAGATAGACTAAGTGGTGTTAAACTAAAGTGGGTATCAGATTAAATGGGCATAGCCTAACTGGAAATTAGACAAAATGGTGTATGGACTAAGAGGCAATTAGACCAAACGGTTATTAGACAAACTGGTTGAAGACAAAATAGGATCAGACAATGTGGGATGAGACCAAACAGACATCAGACAAAGTGAGAGTAGACAATACACCAGCTCTTTAACCCCTCCACAATCATGATGGATTTGATTTGATTTGAAAAGGCTGTATAAAATTGTGGACCCAAATATGACAATAAATATGTCCGATGAACTAGCAACCAATATGACAGCAGTGAAAAAAAAAAGCTCTATTTGTCAAAATACTGTCTGTAAATCATGAATTGAAATATACGCAGAAATAAAGCAAATTATTGCTGTTTTTTTTCTTGTTATTTCGTGTTTTTTATAGTTATTTTTTTCTTTTTTTTTACCCTAACCACCTACTCAAAAACAAATAAATAGAGAAAGAAAAAAAGGAATGTTTGGGTAAAAAAATTACTGCAAGAAATTAAAAAATGTTCAATTAAGATTGTATGAAATTACCTCGTCAGTATTCTGGTATGCAATGAATTTCCTCATGAGTTGGATTGCAACCTCTTTCTCCTGACCAATGGTACATTTGACCATCCACAGATTGGGGTCTCTGTAAGCAGTGAGAAGGGATCAAAGAATATTACACCAGTCTTCACAGATCTTTTAAATAGAAGTCAAATCAATTCATCAGCATAGTTCTGTCCATTGAGGTTCAATAGTTGGGTTTTGTTACTATTTCAGTTATTTTCACACATATACTGTATTTTCACTCTTTACCTTCAAAATATTGATTTCTGGGCCGGTATGCTGAAAATTGTGTTATCTTTTATTTTATCTTCACTGTGTTAATTGTCATAACAAATTTTAAAGGCATACTTATGATTGGTATGAACTGCGCAAATGACCAGCATGCAAGACAAAAGTGCGCGATGTGAGCCAATGGTGTATGCTATTTCTGATTGCTATTGCAATTAAAATAAGATAACACAATTTTCAGAATACTGGCCCAGGTAAATACAGAAGAATGTCAACTTTTTTTCATGGAAAGCGCTCAGTAGTTCCTTCATGTAAAATTTCTTCTCCTACAAAGCGTACATGTATTGCCATAAAATATAGTATTAACCCCCTTTCCATAACTATGTACAGTACATTTCCTTCATATCAAAGTGTAGATACTGCATTTCCTCCATATCATCAAAGTTAGTACTAAAAGTATTCAAATAAAACTCACAATGATGTAAACTTTCCTTCAAACAATAAGTTTTAAAATGAATTTGTTATTAATTTTAATCTAATAAATACAACCTCCAAATCAAATCTTCCATAAAGTTCACATTAGTGTCCACATCCATGCGCAGACTTTGTGCAGTACATCACACCGGAAACAAAAAAATAAGTCCTTGTGAAATAGCAAGGATTCTTCAAAAGCAGTGTATAAACACCCCTTCATAGACTTTGCTCGGTATTCACTTCACACCAGCAGAAAAGAGTCCCTGTGAAATAGCAAGGATTCTTCAAAATCTGTGTATAAACACCCCTTCATAGACTTTGCTCAGTACTTACTTCACACCAGCAGAAAAGAGTCCCTGTGAAATAGCAAGGATTCTTTAAAAGCAGTGTATAAACACCCCTTCATAGACTTTGCTCAGTACTTACTTCACACCAGCAGAAAAGAGTCCCTGTGAAATAGCAAGGATTCTTAAAAAGCAGTGTATAAACACCCCTTCACAGACTTTGCACAATACTCACTTCACACCACAAGAATCCTTATAAAATAGCAAGGATTTTTCAAACATATTGTAAACACCTATTCATAGACTTAACACAGTACTCACTTCACACAAGACAAGAGTCCTTGTGAAATAGCAAAGATTCTTTAAACATAGTATAAACACCCCTTCATAGACTTTACATGTATACAGTACTCACTTCACACCAGGCAGGAGTCCTTGTTGTGTAATAGAGTCTGGTAGTTCATCCTCATCTCTGTAAGATGTGCTTGTACCTTCAGCATACTTCCTCTTATAATATTCCTCCAACTCATCTTCTTTCTGAGTGCTACGAAAGAAACATAAAGAATAAGATTAAATCATTTTTACATATAAATAATATTCAATATTCAAGGTGCTAAAAATGCTAGTGACTTCCAGAATCACAGAAGTGAAATTTAATTATTCAAAATGAGTAGATCAGTCAAAACTACTGGCGGATGATTTAAGTTTTCAAAGATCTTTTGAAGGTAGTGAAAGTGTTATTTTAACCCAATCAGGACAGGAATTATTCAAAGCCTAATTCAATCAGCTTTTATTCTTCAAATTGGCAACACCAGCATTTTTTCTTTATTGCTTCAGTTTTCATATAAAATATCATGTATTGAAATGAACATAAATTGACCCCAAAGGTATGTTTAAAGGTAAAAAAATGCAAATCTGCAAGGACAAAACAGTGATCCTGAACTTTCCATTGCATTGCCAATGTAAGAATTTCAATGTTTATTTACATGCAGAAAAAGTTGAATTCTTTTCTTATTCTGCTTATGTACTGCTATGTTTTTTAGGGCTCCATACTGAAAGTTATTGGGCTAAATCACAAAAAGGACACTGTCACAAACCAGTTAAATCCATTTCAGAGAAGTTTTGATTTTTTACTTTTGTTTTTAAGTATGGGTTACAGTCTATCAAATGCTGTCCATATGCAAAATATGAAGAAAATTCTCACAGAATGCTATGTCTTGTGTTTCATTTAGACATCAAGGATTTTTTCAAATAATTAAGGACCACAGGTTTGAACACTCAAAACACATTTCAAAAAGTTAAAGAAGCATCTGGATTCAGCTACCTGAACAACTGAGTAAGACGTCGGGCACCATGTTGATCACTGTCATTGTAATCAGGTCCAGCGTTACTGATCAGGGCCTCAGCTCCGGCCTCCCACTCATCTTCCTCATCATCCTCACCGTAGTCATCATCGACGTCTAGTTCATATGAGGAAAGAGACAGAAATTACAGTCAGGAAAAATGTGGCACAAATAATTTCGAATTGTATCTATATACTTTGCCCCATATGCTTGTCAATTTCAGCAATTAATTTGTAAACTTTGTTAATGTTACAGGGATAATCAGATGATATCAAGTCACAGAGGTCAAGAAATCTAATCACTTGACAACGAATGGAATGGCCTTGGATTCAAATCTCAAAATTAAAAGATGCTGACAACATATCGTTGACACAACTTTTGAGGCCCAAATCAGAGAAAAAAATATACAGGGGCTCGGGGCGAATTCGCCCCCGAAATGCCAAAAAGAGCCCTGGAAAACTAAAAAAGAGCCCCTGAAATTCTCATAGGCTCCAATGTAAACTGTAATACAATGTAGAAAATTCGGGTGAGTGAGCTCAAAAAGTAGCCCCGGAAAAAAAAATGATTAATTTTTTTCCCTGGCCCCAATTCCCCAAAAGTGGCTATTTCAAACCATGGTTTAAACCTGCTATGGACTAAAAAGTGCAAGTAAGCATATATAAGGGCATGACTGTTCACCTGCTGAACACTGAAGGTACTACACTTGGTAAAACTAGTAGAATTAGCTGTTAGAGCCCAGGGAAAATATGAAGTGTTAGAAATCTGTAATCACTTAGAATACATGTAGGAGAGGAAAGGGCGACTAGTGCAAGGTGTTGATGGTACTGCTGTCAACCTATCTCCCAGAATTAACGTGCTAGAGCGACTGTCGCACTGAACCAAATGAGTGCGCAAGGGTTGTGAAACGCGAGAATAGCATGGTCCCTGTATTAACCTGAAGTCCCAAGTTTTCCGTGATACAGAATTTTCACGGAATTCAGGAAGAACACAGAATTTCACGGCAATCACGATTTTTGGGGGCCAAAAAAATTTAATTACGAAAAATACAGCGAGAAACTTAAAAAAACAAAGCAAAATCCAATGAAACAAAACAGTGCATCAGGGGAAAATATGGATCAAACTTATGTTTGCAGCATTTAGCGTGAGTTCTTGAAGCTACTGTATGAACTGTAGTGCTTATTAGCATGATTAGGGTAACGTACGTTTTTTAAAGATTTTTTACTATTTATGCCTTGTCATATGTCTGTCACTAAAGAACACAGAATTTGAAGTTTAGAACACCGAAGAACACGGTATTTGCCTTTTAGAACACCGAAAAACTCTGAACTTGCATTTTAGAAAACAGAGAACTGGAGACTTTATGTTAACCCTAGGAGAATGAGAGAATTCAGAAGTCAACAGATTAACTCACCGGCCTCATCAATGATGAAGCTCTCCACTTTCCTCTTCTTCGTTTTCTTTCTGTGGTCAAGTTCATCATCATCTTCCTCTTCTTCTTCATCCTCCTCATCGCTGCGAGGTTCGCTCATCAAGTCTTCACCATCTTCAGGTTCCTCGTCTCCTTCATCAGCCTCTTCCCCTTCCTCAGCTTCATCAGCACTTCCTACTGGACTACCCTCCTAAAAAATGGAACATTCGATGAGACTATCAAGGCTTGTTCAGATGTAGCGTGGCAAACCATGCCATTTTTATGTTAATGAACACGCATTAATCCATCAAATAAAAGGGATTTTTGTCAAAAGTTGCGCTGATAAACTCATGACATCATATTTGTTTGCTAACGTTTTTGGAATTTGGTTTGTCCACAGCTTTTTTTCCACCAGGAAGCAAAAAAAATATGCCTCTTGCTTCTGCGTTTGTTTTGGGGGATCTTTTTGCCGCCTCATATCACACTTACTTATTACACAAAAAATGTAAGGATTTGTTGTGGGGTTTCTCGCGTCATATCTGGACAAGCCTTATGTGATAAGAAATCATGGTCTTAATCCTTTTATCTAGGAAATCTTACCTGTGCAAGGGAGATCAGGGCCCCCTAATACAAAGATTTGCAATCAATCGCAAAGTTGTAAAAGCCAATCAAGACCATTGTTTCACGCGCATCTAGTTCAAAAAGGTGACCCTGGACCAATCAGAATGATGGTTTTGAAATTGTGATCAATCGCAAATGTTTGTGTTACGGATCCCAGAAAAAGCACACAATCGAGTCATACATGTAGCTAGCAAATTCGGTTTAATCAGGGAGATCTTTGCGATTCACTTTTCTCTATTATTATGATTTATTAGCATAGCACCAGACATTCATGGAGAATGTATGGTTCAATGAAATTCTGAAAACAGCGAACTGTTAAAACCCTTTGCATCCATAGGCTAATACACGTTTGCAGGTGTCTGACCTACTGTATGTCTAAAGTTATTTTGATTAGCCCAAAATCAATATAAATCTTTATCTATAAGAACCATACTTCCGCATCACTGTCTTTCTGAAAGCTCTCTTCTCCTTCCTCTTCCTCCTCTGAGAAAATACTGCCCTCGCTGTCAGACATTGTCACAACTTACGATGCTCTGGACTAGGAAGAGATCACACAGAGATGCTTGCATGAATTTGGGAACCTGGAATCATGAATGAAATTCAACATGTGAAAATAATTAGCAAGATGAAAATTATACAACTTGGACGAACTTGGCCTTAATCTGGTACATGCATAACTTAACATTTCGACAGAGAAGTCTACAGTCAGTGTACTTAACCCTAATCAGGCTGGACTTTTTTGTCTATGTTATACCAGGGGTGGGGGGGACCTCAGCTGTCGACGATGCAACGCACCGAAAATCGGCACGCCCGTCACCCACAATGTTATGTCGTAATCTACAGGACTGTATAGTTAATTGCTCCAAAATGATTCCAATCTATTTAAAATTGATTATGCTATTTTATATGTCAAATCACAATTTTGCTCTGCATATAAATCATTAAATAAAGCTCCAAAACTGCTAATTGTTTGTCTAGACACTCTTTGTAGTATTCTTAGCAAATGTACTTGAAAAAAAAAATCGGTATCAAAATTGATTTCTTATGTATATCATTGTATTTTAAATTTTTTATAAATGTATTTCTTTGTTTTTGTAACCTTTTGTTTTTTTTTTGTTTTTTCGATGAAATTTGTTGGGGACACTTCAGCAATCATAAACAGCAGAAAATTAATTAATTTCAATCATTAAAAGTAAAAAATTTCATACATCTATGAATTTGGGCTGAAAGCACAATTTGTATTGAAATTGTACATGAAATCACGTTTTTGAGCAACTTTCGGTCGGACATGCAAGTACGAAATGTTACTTAACTTCGGAACCGCATGCCTGGACATCATAGTGGTCTGGTCGATAGGAATTTTTACTGTCGATATGTCGGTAAAAAAAAATCTCGATGTCAACATAAGTACGATTTTTTTTTTTTTTCACGGGCTGAAATCGCGGTATCCAACTTGCCCGACTGTCTGGGCGCACTGGGGTTGCCGTAGAGGCCTGCCCTGTACTGTAGCAGACTGTGACAGCTGCCGGGACAGCTGTCACAAACACACCTTATCTAGTGATGAAATCATGTTCTACATTTAATATTCATTTAATGTACCCATTCATACATTGAACTCAAGAAGTAAACGATGAGTAGAAAAATATCTGGACAAATTTACCTCCTGCGTAAGTGTAATTTTTTGTTTCGTGTCGTCCATGCAAATGAGTCCGACAATACATGTATATCTCTTCTCGATCAAGCTTGGTGATGTAACGCTTGTATAGTTGATATAAAATTCCAAATCATTCCCTCCTATCTCTTTTTGTGAGGACAGAACAAAAATCCAGTTCAAATAAAGTGAAAGTAATCCAAATGTGCTTGCTATTCTCCAATAAATTTTCGCGTCATTTATTGTCACAAATTCATTAATTCAGAAATAAATCAGTCGCCAAAAGATGGCGCTAAACCCTGAAGAGCTAAAACCCGGAAGTGTATCGACATAGTACACAAATTGTATTTATTCATAGTCAATCTACGTTAAAAACGTTGGCATTATGATTTCCGTATGCACGTGTGGCGCGGAGCATACAGTCATGATTCGAAATCGCACTTGGCCTTAATGATTTCATTCCCACCACAAAATGTAGTAAAAAGGGCACTAATGAACAAGCTCTTGCTTGCAAGTATGATTTTTTTTTTTTTAAAACGTCCGTTCGTTTTTCATTCATTTATTTCTTCAAAAATATATTGTCATACTTTCGTTTCATGATTTGAAATCGAATCTGGCCTGAATGATTTCATTCCCACCACAAAATTTAGTAAGAAGGGCACTAATGAACAAGCTCTTGCTTGCAAGCATGAATGTTTTTTTTTTTTTTTTTAAATAATGTCTGTTCGTTTTTCATTCATTTATTTCTTCAAAAATATCTTGTCATACTTTCGTTTCATGATTTGAAATCGAACCTGGCCTGAATGATTTCATTCCCACCACAAAATTTAGTAAGAAGGGCACTAACGAACAAGCTCCTGCTTGCAAGGATGAATGTTTTTTTGTTTTTTTTAAATGTCTGTTCGTTTTTCATCCATTTATTTCTTCAAAAATATCTTGTCAAGACTTGTCATACTTTCGTAAAACCTTTTTTCATTATTACGTGAGTGAGCTCCTTTGCTCACAAGTAGTTACGTTAGGGCTGAAATAGTGCATTGGCCTAAAGCAGTTTTCACTCATGTCCGCATACAATGCATATAAACATGTTTCTTGCCTTGGCCGGTTTCATTACTGGTTGCAATAGTCGATCTGGTCAGCCTAGAAACTCAGTTTGTAGGTCGTAAGTGATGATCAAAAACGACAATCTGAGGTGAATTCCAAGCATTTTAGCCAGGGAAAAAAATAATTAATTTTTTCCAGGGCTACTTTTTTAGCCCACTGGCCCAAATTTTCTACATTGTATTACAGTTAACATTGGACCCTATGAAAATTTCAGGAGCTGTTTTTTAGTTTTCCAGGGCTCTTTTTGGCATTTCGCGGGCGAATTTGCCGAGCCCCCGTGTATTTTTTTCCCTGATTTTAGCGGAATAAATTGACACCACCATACCTTCAAACTTTCAAATGTACATGTAAAAATAATCCATGATTTAAGCCATACAGTGTAAGTACACATTTTGGGGATAATTCTTAAGTTGAAGTTATATTGCCGAGTAACTTGGTGGAAATTTTAACATTCATGTAAAAGACCTAGCTATAGACAAGTCTGTCATGTTACCGTTAGTCGTAAGTACTACATTATAAATAAGTGTCTGCATCACCGTCTGTCTGTTTCGAATGATCGACGTTTATTATGAATTAAACAGACCTCTTGTAGGTTGTTATTTTCTGTTGACACAAAAAGAATCCATGTCAACATGTCAGCATATTTTGTTTGTCGACATTAATGTCGACAAACCCTCATGTCGACCAGACCACTAGGACATCACAAATTTGGTCTCAAAAGATGCGTAAGATTTGAAAGGAAAAAGTCATGAAATGCCACATCAATTGCTTCATGCGTTAGGGATATATCGCGTGAAACGTCAAGGGGGGAGGGTGGATTCCATTCCCACCCCCCAGCCTGATTAGGCCCCCATCTCCCTAGAAAGGCGATCATGGCAACCATGGCGGTCCATGGCGATCTGTGCAAATTTTGCAAAGCGTGGCAGAATCGCCCTCCAACTCCATTTTTGACATGCGCGGTGATTACGCTGCTGTTGTGATGAAGTAACAATACCAGCGAAGATGCGCGGATGAGATGCGCAGAAACATAACTGAGGAAAAAATCGTCTTGGGAACGGGCCTGAAAGTAAGGGCAATAGGAGCAGCTTTCAATGCGCTTGAAGTACGCTTTAGGCTTGCTGATACTAGGGATAATAGTATCGTGCTACATCATGTACACGATGTAATCGCGCTTTGAGTTCACAACAATTTTCAATGATGGCTTGGTGCCCAATGTCTGCACATACGCATATTTATCTGCGTGATTCTAATATCACAAAAGACGCAACAAACGCATCGTCTTCATATCAGAAAACTGGTGAAAAACATCTATTTCATGTATTTCTATTCTCATGCCTTAAAAATGCCACCTTTCATACAAGAAATCCCGAATCACATGTACATGTAAAGTGAATGAGTGCACAGACATGGGAACCTTCCCTTTTTTAGTGTCAAATTGACACCATCGCCTTTCTTTGTGAAAACAACACTGTTCTTACTTAGCCTAAGGAAGCTATTCGTGTTTTTATTGATATTTCACGAATATTAAGAGGTCTGCCATTTGCCCCTGTGTAGACCCATGTCAAAATATTTATAATGCCTCCAAATCACACTTTTTCATCCCTGGTTAGTCCTGCAAACTACCTTTGAAGTTTGCCAGTGGACCAGTAGATCTAACTGTGATATTAGAACCTAAAATATATTTGTTGAACTTAAAGGTAAAGGTAAAATATCAACTTTTGATTGATACGAGACCTACCTTCTTGGCGATTTCGCCACGTGATTAATTTCTATTTCAACAGCGCGACCTCCGACATAGCGAGCTCACCTACACCCGCTGGTCTCAGCCATTGGCGAAGAGCGGTACAACACTGCACTCTCGCACGTACTGGCGAACGCAGAGTACGTGCGAGGCCGAGAGTGCAGTGCTGTAGAGTCTACGGCTCTTCGCCTGTGGCTGAGACCAGCAGATGTAGATAAAGGTGTATAGGTGAACTCACAATGTCGGAAGTCGCGCTATTGAAATGGAAATTACATGTAATCAGACCTTTTAAGCTGTTCATGAAATATCAGAATGGCAGTGTATACAGCCACACGCGCGTGTCTGTACCTTACAGCCACACGCGTGTGGTTGTATCCACAGCATCGACACGAGGATATTACAGCCACACTCGCCTGAATTCCCACTTGAAGTCTGTGCCGCTACAGCTATCGCTAGTATAAGTGGGAATTCAGTTGAGTGTGGCTGTATCCTCATGTCGATGCTGTGGATGCAACCACACGCGTGTGGCCGTAAGGTAAACACACGCGTGTGGTTGTATACACTGCCAAAAAAAAAAATTGACTGCTCCCCCCCCCCCAACATTTTCTTTTGCCCTCCATTTGCCCCCCTTTAACAATCCTGGTGCCGCCACTGGTTGGATTCAACATTTCCAACAAGTTCAAATTGTCACTTTTCGTGATTTGCAGGAGTTCTTCAACACTGTTCAACTCTCATGACTCTTGCCAACAACTTAAGTCTTCGGTCTTCCAATCCAAGAATTGAATAACTCATGATGAAATTCGGTTGTAAGGAGTCGTAAAGCGAAACGTCTCCTGTGGAATTTTAACAGGAGGTTAAAATTCATAACTTAAAGCATGAATTATAAAGTCTAAGTAAAGCATGCTGCTAAGTTCCGACTCTAACTCACTGTCATGACTGACTGTTATTTGGGTTTAACATGTTTAAACTAATTTAAAGTTAAGTTACTGACTGTTAGTTTAACAATTAACTGTTAAGCCGGGGTCCACTCACACTTAGTCTAATCAGCAACCACTAATCACTTCAACTCCAATTAAGTAGTCTATAACTTACAAGTTGATAAATGTAAAGTTACAGAATTGAGAAATCGTCGGGATGCCAAAGAGCTGTGGAGTTGCCTCTCCGAAGACGTACGCAAACACGTCTAGTCTACGCGTTGCGCTGACTAAACCGTATACGTACATGCGTAGCGATTTCCCAGGATGAAGGTCGCCTAAGCTTTGCCGCGATGTACCACAGCAGCTCCGCTAGCCTGGCTGGACGCGACGTGCCTCACTAATTCAGCGTGCGTGAATTTTCCACCAAATTAAACGAACGCGCGCGTACCCGTACGTAAGTTCAACTCGCGCGCGCGCCGTGCATATGACCATACAATTATTTAGTTTGCTAGGCAGGAGCCAAGGACATTACATTACAATATAAGTTACTCTGACCTTCTTCCGTAGTACATTCTGGCAACGATCGGAAATATACTTTCGCCATTCAAGCTCAAGTTCATTTATTTCTTTCCACAATAACCAAAATACAATGCATACATGTACAATATCAATAAGGTTAAAAGAAAACACAACAGGAATAAAAAAAACTTATGGACAATGAGCTGAAAAAAATATTGGTACTAACACGTAAAAAGAATCTATGTCTTATTTCTTCTTGATATATATCTAAAATTTTGCTTTTGAAGTCAGATTTTTGCGTGAATGGTAGGATGGATAGTTAAAAAAACATTTCTTGAAACTTTATTTTCAATAAATGCCACTTCAAATCCACAGAATCACGCCTACTTAACTGAGTCACCGTCTGCCATAGGGTTAACACGTGAAAATAGGGATTTTAAGATTGATTATCATAGTTCCCTTATTTCTACTTTGAATTTATTTCAAATGCGATTTACATGTAATTTGAGACTTTGGAGAATATATACTCTGACCTTCTTCCGTAGTACATTCTGGCAACGATCGGAAATATACTTTCGCCATTCAAGCTCAAGTTCATTTATTTCTTTCCACAATAACCAAAATACAATGCATACATGTACAATATCAATAAGGTTAAAAGAAAACACAACAGGAATAAAAAACTTATGGACAATGAGCTGAAAAAAATATTGGTACTAACACGTAAAAAGATTTCTTCTTGATATTTCATATCTAAAATTTTGCTTTTGAAGTCAGATTTTTATGTGAATGGTAGGATGGATAGTTAAAAAAACATTTCTTGAAACTTTATTTTCAATAAATGCCACTTCAAATCCACAGAATCACGCCTACTTAAAACTGAGTCACCGTCTGCCATAGGGTTAACACGTGAAAAAGTTAAGATTGATTATCATAGTTCCCTTATTTCTACTTTGAATTTATTTCAAATGCGATTTACATGTAATTTGAGACTTTGGAGAATATTAGTAATGGCTCAAAAAAAAAATCAAAGGCCACCCATAAATTTCGTGGACTATGCTTGACCTTCGAGCTGCCATATATAACTCTATGGCTAACGCGCAAAAGCAATTTTGCCGGTTAATTTTGATTCCCCTAACAAATGGAAGAAGTGATTTACATGAAATTTCAAACTCTGAAAATATATAATTGAGCCTTGATGATTCCAATAGATCCCCCCCCCCCATAAAGCCCAAGGATTATGCCTGCTTTTGAGTCTTTATCTTTACCCATATTTTTGATTGAAGTGATATATGGAGTGTGTACCACGTCCCATGTACTACAACATGTACGTGTACTTTATTCCAGTACTAGGACTTCTTTGTGTTGATATTCTTTGGCATGACCTTAACCATTAGCCCCACAGAAATACGTGCTTCTAGCTTAGCCTTAAACAGAAGATTTGTTGAGACGATTTTTTTTTTTCAGCTTGAAATCATATTTTTGTACAGTTGAATTCATTTATTATTCAATAAATATTTTTATATTTTGAGCTCGATTTCATCCAAAAAATAAAAGCTCATTTAAATTTTACAGGATAATTAAATATAACTGGGATTGACCTTTGTAATTTTAATTGTCTTTTATGAGGCTAGCTACCATACATCCAAATGACGTCATTATTGTTCTGCAGTACGCCATGTTTTTCAGACATCGAAAGGGAGAAACCTGCACATCTCTAAATGAAAGAATGGATTCGTCGTGAAATGGATGTGAAAATGCCGTGAAATATAATCATTACCTTAACAACATTGTATAGAACACATTGACGAGGAAAATCGAGGAAACAAACAGGAAAACGTCAAAAAATGGCGCTTGAAACCCTGTTTGAAACACCCCCGCCTCTCGTGTCCAGTGAAAACAAAGAAAGCCTAAATGAAGGCTCAGAAAGGTCGAGTAGCTATTCTCAAAATAATATTCGTATCACATATTTTGTGTAGCGTAAGTACATACACAAAAGTGTAGTAGATTGGTGATGTTCTGTGGATTTTAAAGTCTTTGAAATTGTCAAAATTACGACGAATGCTGCCCTTTGTATGCGAAGACGCCGTCTTCTCATTTGCATAATTTATTCGAGTGACGACATTTCATTTCCCGCCTGGCGTGGACTGGTCCATTCAGGATAGGGGTGCTACGATGGGGCCTTTGTTTGAGGGATCCATACAGCTGTATTTTGCTCAGTCGATCGAGGATTGTGCGACGACCCAATCTGCTTGGGAACCATCTCGTATAGAGTAGACCATTTCTTCGTAATGGTAGTTAGTCATATTATAGTTCAAAAAAAAGAAGATATCTTTCGAGAAAGAAGTGCATTTTTTTATCCTGGAAATGCCACTATATTGGAATGATCTTGCCCAAGTTTCTGGTTTCTAAACATTCCACTCCCATTTTCTGTCTGTGATTCAGACTAGCCAATTGCAATACATTGTACATGTATATGAATTGGCACTTGAAAGTTTGTTGACCCGAGACATTCGCGCTATTTCTGCTTCTCTCTTTCTCTCTCCTCTTCTCTCAATCGATCTCACGCCTAGTCTTGACTTTCTAGCCCCAGTATAAATCTAATTAGAAAGAAGTGGAAAGATAAATGTGCCAAACAGTTTAATACACGGCTTTACTGTTGTTGACGAGCTCTCAAGTTAGACTTATTGTTGAGGAGCGAACTTTCACTTGGTTCTAGATAAATTTCCTGTTTATATGTGGCGTCTGCCGTCTTGTAATAACGTTTTGTATTGTGTGCACCAACTCTTTGAAGGCAAATTTGCGAGAGAATCTGGATTGTGATGACTAGTGTTAGTCTATATTTCTAGTCTCTTATTGACTTATGAGTCTTTGCATTTATTTTCAGCTATTTAATTTGCATTTATAACTTAATACTTTTGCTGGCAAAAAGGTTAGGTGCCCTTACCTTGGCCCAACATGTTTAGTTAGTGATTGTTGCCAGGCAGCAAACTCTGTTAAAAACTTATCAAAAAAGAAAGAAAAAAAACTTGCCCCTTCAGTTCAGGCTTCATCATGCTCGTGACAATTGAGACAAAAAATCCACAGAACATTCCCTCTTGTGCTGCTCTTATGATCTATCTTGGATGATATGAGCCCTACACTGGCTGTGTATGTTTAATGTGAGATGTATGTTAGCTACCTAGTGTGCATGTTCTTCCCTTTCCTTATCACTGCATTGTAATTTCTCCTTTTTTCTCTTTTTTTTTCTACTTTTTTTTTCACCTTAAGTTTTCTTTAATCTTTCCTCTCTTTTGAAATCCTCTTTCATTCTCTAATAAGTCGGTAGTTAACTTGATACCTGTGATATTTGTGCAAAATTACATTTACTTGTGATATTTGTGCAAAATAGAAGATTAGATATAATAATGAGAGTTTTCTCTTTTTTTTTTTTTTTTTTTTTTTTTTCTAATGACTCGGCTTTGTCAGCTCAATATTCTTATTTTACTTGATGAACAAGATTCAGACAGATGTTCGTAATTCTGGTCAAAAAAATATTGTGACAAGTTTAGCCACTCATTTCTTTCTGTTCATACATCTGCTCTCTCCTTTTTAGCCTTGTCTAATAATAATACCATTATACTTTTGAATGTACTGAATGGTGAAAAAGATGAGATAATCCATTTTCTCCATTGATACCATTTTGCAAACTCCCCATCCCCCAAAGTGAATGTAAATATTGAGACATGCAACCAGACTATGCTCAATGAATTGAAATTATGTCCACATAAAAGCATGCAGAAATGATTTGCTCAAAATATGCATGATAATCCCTTAAAGACTGCTGTTATTATTGTTATTTCTTATTTTTATTATCATCATCATTATTTTTATATGGTTACTGCTTCTACTGCAATGCAATATAGTTCTTCAGTAAATTTCTGCTTATAATCATAGCAGTAATAATACAGATTAATTTATGCAGTGCATATCAATTTGGAGATACAAAGTAGTTTCTCTATACACTTTACAAAGTAGGAATAAAGCAAAACAAAAAGCAAATTTACATTTCAGTATTCCTTCAGCTTCATACAAAATACAAAAATTCTTTCATAACCTCATAATCTTTGAAGAAGTATGCTTTTTTTTTCAAGAACAGGAAAGGGGTATACAATTCCCCCCCCCCAAGGGTATAGAATCACACACTTATATCTTTTGATCAGGATGTGTGATGTTTATACTATAGGTTCAAAGCTACCTTTTCTATAAAGTTGAATGTTTGTTATAAGATGATGTCAACGTGTCTTGATGCCATGCCATTTAGATCATTTAATCTAAAAATTCATTCATGAACTCCATTTGGGCAAAATTTTAAACACTTAACGTCCCTCATAAAGTCAAAAATGAAACTTGCCCTGGTTGTTAAATGGAATCATCCAAAGCCCAGAATCTCATGAATATGCAAGATGTTGGCAAACCCTGATTGGATGGCTATTTATACACCTCATTCCTATTCAGTTTTCAGTTGATAATGATTTCCAGAAACGTATCCGCTTTCTGAAGCATTATGTATATAAAACATCATGAACATGCACTGTACAATCATGGTACAACCTTGATGAATGAGCAATTGCATGGAATTACATATATGAGTCAAATGACACTGGTTCACATTATGCTTGAAGCAGATCACTGTTGGGCTTCAGTTGATAGGCATACAGTGAGGTAAAGCTAGAGGAGTCGATTCAACTGCAATCCAACTTGTCTTTAGTGGCCACCTCTCTGTGAAGGCCATTTGTCTACAGGTATAGTGTTTGCCTGTAATATTGTTACCTCACAGAAAACTATGCTTTATTTATTCTACATAATACACTGTATGCCTCTGTTATTATTTGCCTTCAGAAAGCCATCTGTCTAGAGTACGTGGCCACTTTATTTTCTAATGGTTGGTCTTTATAGACAGGTTTGACTGTATATGCCCACTATCAGCATGCATTGTAAGCCACTCAGATGTGATTGGTGCTTACAAAAATATGCCATAAAATGATAAATCCCAAAGATTTTTTTTTCCTCCCAGCAGCATGTGTAGTCTATCTGATATCAGGTTTGATATGCCCATTATCAGCATGTAATTTTCACCTACTAAGACAGATGTGGTTGGTGATTATGAAAATTGCACAAACAAATGATAAATCAAAAAGATTGTTTTTTCCTTCTAGCAACATGTACATGTACAACAAAGAATCTGTGTGAAACCCTCCCCCACCCCCTCTGGCCCCAACACAGTAACGTACTGCTTTACTTTCATAGACAGCACAAGATGAGAAACCAAAGTTGAATTATTATGCTACTATGCTAGCTAGTTAATTTGTAGCTCCATTCCTTGCTTTTTTGCCTTTCTTAATACATTTTCTCCATTTTTATTTTCTTATAATCTCTTTTTTCATCCCTCTGTGTATCACAGACACCTCCGGTCAAACTCTTGCATTCTCTCTCTCTCTTCCTTTCTATCCCTCTCTCTCTCTCTCTCTCCCTCTCTTTCTCTTGATCTGTTTCACTCATATTGCATCCTTTTGATCATTTTCACCAGTATCATATATTTTCTTGTTATCTTGACTTATGATCAATTTCATAAGTTGTAAATTAACATTTGTTGTTTTTTTTATTTGTTGTTTCATCATCATCATCATCATTATAATTTGTGTTTCAGAAGTTTCTGCATTTATTAAGAAATCCAATACAAACATTGGATACAATGATAATACAAATCAAAATGGATACAAAATTTACAAACAAAGTGTGACAACTGATATACGAAAAAAAATACAATATATATAATTACATAATATCAAAATAATGGAGTTGAGTCGGGAAATCAAAATAAATGCAGGGGGCAGCTATCATAAGCAAGAATCGATAGTAGCCGGGGGATTATTACTGGGAATATTATTCTGTTTCCATTATATAATAGTATTACTGCTGATACTTATAATTGTTTAAGAAAATAGTAAATAATAGGAAAATTTTTGTTTCTTTGTAATACATACATGCAGATCATGCATAAATACATTTTATAGTTACCTTGAAAATAAACATATGCAATTTAACTATACCCATGCTTACATGAAAATAATACAACTAAACCCAAAGCCAACACATTTTTTCTCTTCGAGGAGATATCAGAAGTCCTTGTAATTCTCATTCCATTGAAATAAAAGGACATTCCTGTACATTTAATCTAAATTCTTGATCATGGCCAATGACAATGTACACATCCATTGGAACAGGTGTTCTGTCATTGTTAGATACACTCAAGATGTAAAACAAAGTCATGTATTTTCGCACAAGTCACTTTGACCTCCATTTCATTGTGACTAAGATAGGTTCAAATGCATGCTTTGGGCAATCCAAACATACATTGTAGGAAGCACCATTTTATTTTATTTTTGTAGAAGTCATCAGTTGAAAAATTCTTATGAATTGCATACATGCTTTCATTTTTAATAATGAAAATAATGGAGATGGTTATGAAAATTCTTTACGAACTAATGAAGGAAAACAGCCCCCTGTCCCAGGGTTGGGCGGTAAATACCGGTAGCGGTAATTACCGGTGGTATATACCGGTAAATACCGTCCGGTAAATAAGATGGGCGTCCGGTAAATATGTAAAAAACGGGAAATATGATTTATAATTCTTTGTTTTTCAATAATTTTAGTTGTTTTTAACCTCAACAAATGAAAACAGTGTTCTGAAATAATTAGAATCACAAAACTCATAGTAGAAACACACAAACAGATAAAATCCATACTGCATACATGTACATACCCAAACACACATAGGATCTAAGTCCACACGTACGTACAACACACATACACAAACTCAAATTATGTATGTTCCTGGAAATTGAATAATCATAAACATAAACAAACATTTCTCCCGGGGTTTAACTTTTTACATGCTATTGTATCTCATTACAATATGATTTTTGTTTTTAAGTGTGAATAAGCTCAGAATTCTACTGTATGTAAGGAGTTTTAGTGTGTACATGTATCAGTGTGTACTAGTGGTTGCTGGTTTTGAACTTTTGATACTGCTTACAGAAAAAGATCTTTTTGTAGCCTAAATAATTACACAACTCACATTATGCTATTTTTAATGTTGCAATTCTTTTATAACTTTTAAAGTTTATTCCAAACAGTTTAACAAACAAAGCAAAGCAATGAAGAACATCATATCTAAATTAGATGTATATTTGGGATCTTTTTAGTATTTTATTGTATTTTTTTCCCAGCATTTCATAATAACAGACATAGATAACACCCAAACACAAACATAAACACACACACAAACAAACAAACACACACACACACACACACACACACACACACACACTCACACAAATGGTACACACCAGAGCAACCATACTCACCACCTCTGTTTTTATGTTCAAAATTTGACAATCCCTATGGACAAGTGAGTGGAAAATTATATTTCCCGGTATTTCCCGGTGAAAAGTGGTAAATACCAGTAAAAAGCGGTAAATACCGGTAAATACCGCTTATTTCCCAGCGTCCGGGAAATAAGCCTCCGAAGCGGGAAATATGCCAACCCTGCCCTGTCCCCTTCCCCTCCCCCACTTGCAAAAAAAAATATATGTAAATGTGCTTTGTAAACTGACTGTCTGGAAGATAATACATGTAGGAGCCAGGCTTATTTCAATGATGCATGTAATTAATAATATCAAATGGAACTTAAATCCACTCTGGAATGCTCAAGGTATGTTGGCAAGTAGAAATAAAGAATTAACAGAAACATTTTTACATGATTTCTTTTTAAATATATAATTCAGAGGTTACACATGTTTTGACGTACTCCTGAAGGCTATGAAGTAGGACACGCATGATCATAGGATCTACCCCCCCCTTAAAAAAATTAATAATATTAATGATTTTAAAAAGATATTAGGAAGACAAAAAATATATATATATATATATTGATATATATATAGAGTTGTTTTTTTGTTTTTTTTTTTTGTTTTTGTTTTTTTTGCTACTTCAGGAATATGGGAATGGACAGCATTTTTAGTAGCCTATATTTGTGCTCCACAAATGCATGCCATTGTTACTGGACTGGGAATAGAATCACTTGAAAGATAAGGGAAAATGCAGGAAGTACACCTACAGTGTACTGTGGTGACCCACCCCTTCTTTAATTGTCCTTAACCAATCCCTCCCCCCCCCCCCTCTCTCTCTCTTTCTTTCTTTCTTTCACTCTTTGCCTGTAAAGCATAGTTCATAATCTTATAATCTGATTACAACTTTGACATTTGTTGAGTTAGAGACTTGAGCCCAGAAGGAAAGTACATATAAAATATAATTTTTTTTTCACATTTTCCTGTTATCACTTTGATGTTTTGATGAAAAATCTGAAATAGAGAGAGAGAGAGAGAAAAAGATAGAGAAATGGGGGGGGGGGGGGAGGGGGGCTTAAGGAATAAATAAGATTGATAGGTGCATATCGGCACTGACTAACAGACAGCTGTTAAAACATTTTATCCCACAAAGTAAGAGATTAATCTCTCAGGGTCTAAAAAAAGTATCAGCTCTGCATCCTGAAGTTGGCAACAATTATATTTCAAGTTTTACTTTTTTATTCTTAAATGCTAACTAGATTGAGCAAATCTAGATCTTCAGTCCGTAATATCATGTAGAATCGCAAATATAACTTATAAATGACTTTTCGTTAACCTATTTTTCATTGAAAGGGGTCTTTCGCACTCCCCCCCCCCCCCCCAAAGGAAAGGCACACATACTTGTACAATACATTCAAATTGTCACAAATAACAGTATGGAACATAGTCCCAAAGTATTATGCAAAAAAATGACATTGTGATTAAGTTGTCCTTTTAAAAAAAAAGGGATTAAAAAAAGAATAACGAGATAAACAGATATTCATAGACAAAATATTATTACTGGTCAACTCAAATGCTGTCTTATATGCTAGAGGAGCTCTATGTATAAAAGACAAATGTTCATGATAATGGTGGAGGGGGGGGGTAGATTTTTCAGCAGGTGCCTGTTTCCCCCCCCCCCCCCCCCCAAAAAAAAAAAAAAAAAAATGTGCTGACAAGCAAAATTTCTATTAAAAAAAAAAAAGAAAAAGGTCCTTGGCATTTTCAGGTGTCTACCCCCAAAATTCGCTGATAGGCAAAAAAGGGGGTCCTAGGTTTCAGGGAGCAGCTGCATCTGATTCAGCTCCCCTTGGGTTTCAAAATTAAGGGAGGCCTAGTAGTTTTTTTTCTTTAGTAGTTGAAGTATTATTATTATTATTGTTGTTTTTGTTGTTGTTATTATCATTATTAGTAGTAGTATTAGTAGTATTATTATTATTATCATGATCATTAGATAATTAGTAGTTATAGGAATAGTAGTAGCAGTAGTAGCAGTAGTAGCAGTAGTAGCAGTAGTAGCAGTAGTAGCAGTAGTAGCAGTAGTAGCAGTAGTAGCAGTAGTAGCAGTAGTAGCAGTAGTAGCAGTAGTAGTAGTAGTAGTTAGTAGTAGTACTAGTAGTAGTAGTAGTAGCAGTAGTAGTAGTAGTAGTAGTAGTAGTAGTAGCAGTAGTAGCAGTAGTAGCAGTAGCAGTAGTAGCAGTAGTAGCAGTAGTAGCAGTAGTAGCAGTAGTAGCAGTAGTAGCAGTAGTAGTAGTAGTAGTAGCAGCAGTAGTAGTAGTTAGTAGTAGTACTAGTAGTAGTAGTAGTAGTAGTAGTAGCAGCAGAAGTAGTAGTAGTAGCAGTAGTAGTAGCAGCAGTAGTAGTAGTAGTAGTAGTAGTAGTAGTAGCAGTAGTAGTAGTAGCAGTAGTAGTAGTAGTAGTAGTAGTAGTAGTAGTAGTAGTAGTAGTAGTAGTAGCAGTAGTAGTGGTAGTGTATTATTTTATGATTATTATCATTTTGGACGTCTCCAAAAGACTCTCCATCAAGCTCTCAGAGCTTTTGACAATCCATTCATATATGTATATTTTGCTCTAATCATGTTCTATATGATTATGATGATGTATATTATGTAATAATGATAATGTTCCATTTTTGTATAGTGCATATCACATGCATCAATAAAATCATCATCATTATGTTCTTCAGAACATGTACATTGGATATAAACAAATTTGGTATATTGATTTTGTTTATTTGTTTGTTTGTTTTTACAGGGATCCGGAGGAGGAAGGTGAAATCTTAGAAGATGGAGAGCTTAGCGATGAAGGTGGTGATGGAGTGCAGCAAGTGGAAGAGATGGAGGAAGAAGAGGAAGGATACAGGGATGGAGGTTACCAAGAGGAAGAAATAGAGGAACAAGAACAAGGTAAAAAAAAAAATCTATAAAAAATGATAATGAATGATTATATAAGAATAGATAGAGGAGGAGGAGGAGGTGTAGGAAGGATACTGGGATGGATCTATCAAGAGGTAGAAATAGAGCAGCAAGAACAAGGTAAAAAGATCTGCAGAAAATGATAATGAATTATTTTTAAAGGAGATGGAGGAGCAGGAGGAAGAGGAGCAGGAAGGATACAGGGATGGAGTTTACCAAGAGGAAGAAATAGAGGGGCAAGAACAAGGTATAAAGATCTGTAGAAAATGATGATGAATGATTATATAAGAAGAGATGGAGGAGGAGGAGGAAGGATACAGGGATGGAGGTTACCAGAAGAAGAAATAGAGGGGCAAGAACAAGGTATAAAGATCTGTAGAAAATGATGATGAATAATTATAAGATGAGATAGAGGAGGTGGAGGAGGGGGAAGGATACAGGGATGGAGTTTACCAAGAGGAGGAAATAGTAGAGCAAGAACAAGGTAAAAAGATCTGTAGAAAATGACTATGAATGAATATACGAAGAGGGGGAGGAGGAAGAGGTGGAAGGATACAGGGATGGAGGTTATATAGGAGAAGAAATAGAGGGACAAGAACAAGGTAAAAAAAAATCTGTGAAAAATGGTAATGAATGATTATGAGAAGAGATAGAGGAGGAGGAGGAGGAGGAGGAAGGATACAGGGATGGAGGTTATCAAGAAGAAGGAAAAAGAGCGGCAAGAACATTGAATGATTGTAAGAGGAGGAGGAGGAGGAGGAGCAAGGAATCCCTAAATAAAGATAACCCTTTTTTTTTGTTTTTTGTTTTTGTTGCTTTGTTGGGTGAGATCACCATCTTGCTCGGCCCATTAAATTTCTTTTTTTCTCTCCCCCCCCCCCCCCATTCTCTCTGTCTTCAAGCAGTCATTGAGTTCCCTTCTCAGAGCAGAAGACAGGGAGGGAGGGGAAAACATAAAATAACCATCAGCAGAGAATCACAAACTGTTGAAAAGCTTTTCTTTTTTGTGTACGTACTAGCTTTGTTGCGTGAAAGCATCATCTCGCTCAGCCTGGCCCCCGTTTCGTAAAATTTGTTGTCAGTAACAACTACCACATTTCTATGACAGATTTGCTCTCAGCCAGTCATATGCAAGGATTTCAGTAGCGTATAACCGTTATTGCAACTTGTTATTGATAACAAGCTTTATGAAACAGGGCCCTGATCAATGCTTGTTCTCTCTCACTCTCTCTCTCTCTCTTTCTTTCTATTCTTGAAGCAGTTATTGAGAGTCCCCGTAAGAGCAGGAGACGGCATAGGCACAGGGAGGTAGAAGAGCAGGAGGAAGAAGGGAACGAAGAAGAGGAAGATGATAGAGAAAGAAGGAGGAGGAGGAAGAGAAGGAAGGAGAAACACAGCAGCAGACGTCATCACCATAAGAAATCAAAACGTAGAAAGAGACATCATTCTAGTGAAGAAGAAAATGGGGTAAGAGTCTCTAACATTAAAGGGGGTACCCAATGCTGTAACAATATTAGTTCATTTAAAAGACCATGATTTTATCAGCAGAAAATCATCTGCCTAAAGTTTTATTTAAAGTCCTGTTGTCAAGGAAACCCCCAAATGTGGTAAGATTTCAGGATATTTTTGACCCCTCAGCTGTGACCCAGTTTCAACTGAGTACCCACTTTGACGTCAAAATGACGTCAAAGTGGGTACCTTGTCGCGCAATTCTAGCAAAATGCGCGCAAGGTATAATACATACTGTACAGTCTAGCGCGCAGTACAACTGCAATGCGCGAAGGTGGGTACCCACTTTGACGTCATACCTCATACTCAAATTTTTTGGTCAGCTCATAACTTTTTATGAGAAAATTAGCCAAAATGTATTGATTTCGATTGAAAATCATCATATTTTTGATGTCATCCTTCTTAGAATTTTATTCTCGATCATATATCAAAATTTTGTTTACCATTGTGTAATCACTTTAAAGGCATTGGCTAACTTTGTGAGCAGCTGATTTAAAAAATTCTCAAACTAAGATGAAACATGTGTATGAGTACTTGTATTTGTACTCAAAAACCCTGAAATCAACCATAATTTGGAATGAAAAAGTGTAAGTTAGACGCAAACGGCGATTTTATTATCCTTAGTCTCACGAGACACTAAGAGACCGCTTTGCTTGAATTTGAAAATCAACACACACAGTACGGTAAGGTGAGTCATACGCGCATGCGCATTCCTTATGTCTATTCTGTGCAACCGACATACTTCCTGTGGATACTATACTTTTAAACTTTCAGACTGGTATTTTTACACTATAACCCTTATGTTTATCCCATTTTCAAGTAACAAAACAAGATTTTTTAAAATTAGAACAATGTTAACCAGTGTCCGTAATCTTACATCCTTTCACAGGAACTAGGTGGTTCCTTATTCTATGTCTAGTTGAATGAAAGAATTTTAGAAGTCAATGAAACATTTACAGCATCATTCAAATTACTAGCTACCCTCTTCTGCTCATCTTATTCAAGATCCTTTTTCTTTAGATTAAGAAGTCAATATTTTGTGAGCACATCGGTTGCCAGACTCTCTTCTCAAATTTTGTCATGTCTCCACTAAAGGGATGTTCAGATATGAAGCGACATGTCCCCACAACAAATTCCCCGCAACATTTTTTGTGTTCATATATTGCGCGACATTGTGGTGCCACTTATTTTCATGAATGCACATTAATGCATCAACTCTCAAATAAAAGAGAACTTTGTCAAAACATGCGCAGACAAACTCATGACATCATATTTTGAGCTAACTTCTTAGGAATATGATTGATCAGGGTTCATACGGGTCAGGGAATTTCTGGAAAGTCAGGGAATTGCAAATTCTATTTTCCAGAAGCAAAAAGTCAGGGAAAGTCAGGGAATTTGTCAATTTATTCTGGAAAGTCATGGAAAATTATTTATTCAAGATATTTTTCATGTTAATAAGTTCTCGCTCCAGCCAGCCCTGCATTCATGGCACTCGGATCAGCATTGAAACTCTCTTAATCAGCGCGCTTTCTATGTAAGTTTTGCATCACATGTGATCGATGTGTCATGGATATTTGCTTTTTTCTACTCTGGAAAGTCATGGAAAGTCATGGAAATGTGAAAATGTATAAGTGTATGAACTCTGTTGATCCACAGCTTTTTGCTGTCAGGCGACACAAACTGTAACTGGATATTTAGATCAAAATTTAGTACACATTTAATGTGGAATGACAGTGTTTGTTCTACTGATAACATGAATCGATTAATTCATTTCATTTCCTTATATGTTTACATTTTTCAGAGTCCAGAAGATGCAGAGGAGCGCAGCATCCCTCCCCGAAAGAGACGCTCCGTCCACAAGGATCGAAGGCACCCCTCGGAACCCGACGAGGTGGAAGGATGGGAAGATGACGGAGATGATCTCGATGAAGGGATGAGGATGGAGAGGGAGAGGGGTGGACGGGGTAGGAGGGGACATGGGGAGAAGAGATCAATGGGGAGAGGAGAAGAGATGTGGGGGATGAGAGGCATGGATGATGAGGAGGGGGAAGAAAGAGGATACGCAAGCTCTGGTGCCGACTCATGGGAAGAGGAGATGAGGAAGTACAAAGCACATCAAGAAGGGTGAGTACAAATTGTGTATTCATCATGTTGAGGGTTAAGTGTAACAAAGGACTATCTGCATTTTTCAGCAAAATGACGTTTTGATATCAAAATGATCAATAAGTGACCAGGAACCCATTGGTAATAATGGTTTCTACAGCAAACTTTGCTACAGCAGAGTATCACCCAAAGTACATGTAGGTATGGCCATCTGCATTAAACCAGTGTTTACAACATAACTTCACTGCACGTTTTCTCAAAATGGCCCAAAACACAGATAGCCCTTTGTTGCACTAAACCCTTGATGTTTTTAAACAGAAGTTTGACTGCTGGGAAATCATGATCTTTCTCATTCTTTACTTGTCTGTTAGGAAGAATATCGTAGTAAAAATTTCTCCTTGAAAGGATTGCTCTTGTGATGCCCTCATTTTCGAAATATGACCAGAAAAGCTGAAAAGTTTGGAGGTAACATTTGTGTGTGGTCCGGTCCAGGATACCTGTTTCTTTGTGCAGTGCTAATACATGTACCTTTTGGGTTAAAAATAAGTGAATTTCTTAGTGCAGTGCAAATACCTTTTGGGAAAAATAAGTGAATTTCCTATCAATTCGATAATTTCCAAATGTGACCCGGCACCACAAACCACCAAAAAGTCGCACTGTGGGATTTTCAGTTGGAGCTCATTAACAGTGTTTTTGGTCAGAATGGTGAAATTTCAGTTTGGGGTATTTTCTGAAAGAGTATACTTTTTTCTATGTACTGTAAAAATTTGGATGCACCAATCAGTCATAAAGTGTTATTTTTGACAGTTTTTATTAGACCTATTTTTTATCTTGTTTGGATCTCTGAAGACCTAAAATAGTTTTCTCACTTTGATCTCTTAGGATAAGCTCTTGCATTGATACGTGTCAATATTAAACAAACAGGATGTGCTTAATTAGTATGCCACCTTTGGGGGTAATTTAATGTAATTCCATGAAAATTCCATTGAGTTCTAATCTTCTTTTTGTCACCTTCACACAATAGTTGGAGAGTCAGAGTGCTTTAGTAGACTGGTGAACTTTAATCCCTTATTTCTCAAAAGCAACATCCTGTGGTAGTGAATATTCTTCTCTTTGTAAAGTGGGTTAGGATCATCCAATGGTAATGAGTTACACATCACTTTAAAGCTGAGAATCTCTTCTTTCAGAATCGATCTTTAACTAGAAATTCATTTCTGGCGACTTCTTGGTGGTTTTGTGGTGGCTGGTCATAAATCTCATACTAGACACATCTGTGTTTATACATCTAATCTAACTCTCCAAGTTGATTTGGAGCAATTTCTTTCACATTGTGATTGCATGACCAGGGCCCCGTTGCATAAAACTTACCATTGATGGTAAACTTCCAAAGAAACTTTGAATTTGATTGGCTGTTTAGCATTGTTACCATGATAGTTACCATGGATTGCAGAGTTACCATTAATGTAGGAAGTTTTATGCAATGGGACCCAGAACTTCAGCTTATCTTTAAATTGATCTGCTTTTATTCCTCAAATTGGCAATCACTGCTTTTATTTTCCACTCTTACATGTTTTGACAAACTGAGACATGTATAATAACAGGCATGAGGCAAACAGAAGCCAACTATTAATATTGCAAAATCTAATCCAAGTTTGACAGACGATTTCTATACAAGAGCCCACTATCATTATTTTAAAAAGCTTTTATTTCTCTCTCATGTTGATAAAGCTGTATTTTCATCTGCAATTTTCTGGCTGTTATCATTCATTTGATGATATCATCATGCATCTGGGAAACTATAACTTACAAGCTTAGCTTTTTAAATAGATTCCCTCATATTTCACCACAAATTCACTTGTCTGATTTCATCTAAAACACTATGCAATTGTATTATCATTTCTGTATGTTACATCGACTGTATTTATGTAATTTGTAATGAACAGTAATACAGCCTTGTTATTTAATGATTGTGAAACATGAAACATAAACTAAACTGAAACTGCAACATTATTTCTGATGAACTCTTTCTACCCAGGTTTATAGATGAGGAATCAGAGGAGGAGATACTTGCCCCCATGGGAGGTTCACCGAGAGGGCGTGGTCGAGGAAGAGGGAGAGGAAAGCCTCCTCCCGGCGCCAAACCTGTGAGTATTAACCCATAGAGGTACATTGTCACCTTTAGGAGACGCTTTTGCAGTATCTGTTGGTCCAGAATGTTGGGCAGTACATATCATACATGAGCAGAAAGGGGAAAATGCACTGACAAATTTGAGCCCATTCCCATTGCTGTATGGTGTGGCGTTCTCAAATTAGAGCAGTTTAAGTGTAACTAATCATTAAACTCTTTGAATTGGCAATGCAGTGATAAGTATATAATCATTATTTCTGTGTTCAAATTGGCAATTTCTTATTCAATTTTACAATTATATTTCATTTTGGTTTATGTTATATCCATATTTATTTTTTTCAAGCTATGTAAACTCGGAAAAAAATAATTTGTATTGCCAATTTGAGGATTGAAGACGATTAATTTACACTTCAAGAAAGCTCTGTACTGCTATGGGTTAAAGGAAACCAACAGCCTCTAGAATCAAATAGTTTTTAAATCAAAGCTGAGACAAAATAAAACAAATCGGTGAAAATTTGAACAAAATCAGATCCGAAATAAGAAAGCTGTGCCTCTTTGAAATTTTCTTTTCTTGACACTACTGTAGCTATTGATGATATAATTTGTGAACAATTCAATATGCTTTGTACACAGAATTTCACATATTCTTTATTATCTTGAACATAGCATGTTTTCATTGTCCTTTAATATCCCAAATATATTGTGGAGAAAACACTCCTACATTATATATCTTGAGTTTGGCTTAAGAAAATGTGTAAATCTTAAGCAAAATAGGGATCGAGTTATCCCCAAAATATCAATGGCTATGGCATTGTCAGAAAGTGGCAACAACCTTTAAATTTATTAACCATGTGAAGATGTCATGGTCTGGCAGATACATTCCTGGAATGTGGACCAAAGGATTCACGGTTCGAGACCCACTGCGGCACCAATGTCTTTTTGCAGGACATTAATCTACATTACCGCTCTCCAGGCACGAGCAAATCGGTACCTTTGCCTTTGCCATTGCCCTGCATGTATGTACACATGTACATGGTGCAAAATGGTAGGAATGCTGTGCAAGGAGTGGAGAAGGTGCACATTTGTTTGCGGGCTAAAAATCCAGTGATCAAGTGTAATAATAGTAACATTGCAAAGTGTATTAAAGTATTCACATGATGCATTATATAAATTTACCATAATTATTATTATTATTATTATTATTATTGTTGTTGTTGTTGTTGTTAATGTTGTTGTTATTATCATCATCATCATTATGTTTTTACTTATGCCTTTTTTTTTTTTTACTTTTTACTGATTCTGATTAACTAGTATAACCAAAACATGTGATGGACGGGATTCTGGGTGCATGTATCCTTGAAAAAACCCTTTTGTAAATTTGGATCAGTGACATCTTAATCCCTTAAAATACTTGTCTTTTCTCTTGCAGAGTTTTATTCAGGAGAAGCTTAAGAAGATAGCTCTAGCAGCGAAAATGAAAGGAAAAGGTAGAGGGCGTGCTAGCGGACCTAAACCACCGAAAGAACCAAGAGGAGAGCAGAAGATGATGTTGCATCTCATATGTAAATTCTACCTTGAAGGACGCTGCAAGAAGGTCAGTCTTTATCTCTCTCTCTCTCTCTTCCTCTCTCTCTCTCTCTCTTTCACTCTCTCTTACTCCACATATGCCAGAGCACACAAGCTGTTATTGCATTGTTATTTGTGCTTACGAAGCCCGAGGAGACAGTTCTTTTGGGCTTGTTTGTTTATTTGTTTGGCCCTATTCAGTAGTCTTCTCCTTATGCCTAGTACTTCCATTTGCAAGCAAAGTTATTTCCATTTTTTTTCTTCTTTTTCCTTTTCTTAATTCTGAAATATTTTTCTCTTATCTAAGTAATTGTATCGTTTCTATGTGAAATTGCCAATGGAAATCAAATTTCTGTATACAGAGTTCAAAGACAAAATGAATTTTCTATGACTGTGACTATGACTGTGCAGCCTATTGACTGTCGCTTCCATTTGTTCACCATACAGGGAGAGAACTGTACCTACAGTCACGACCTGACGCAGCAACGGAAGCAGGAATTGTGCAAATTCTATGTCAGCGGCTTCTGCAACAAAGGAGACACTTGCCTGTACATGCATGATATCCTTTCTACTTTTTCTTTTATTTTCGAAAATCCAACATTTGCATTTTATGCGCCGAGAGTTTGCCATTCTGCGGAGGTGTGGAAGCATCGTCACTTGTTTGTGTGAGGCAGAAAATGTTTTGCAAAAAATTTCAAACTTTTTGAAATTCTGTTGAACTAAAAAACAAACAATTGGCAACACTTTCAAACCTCCATGCAAGTTTGGTGAACTTTTGGAGCATAAAATGCGAGTGTTACTTTTGGACTTTGCCATTTTTTGACATTTGCATCCTTCGCGAAGCGTTTGCGTGCCCGTGACAACTATGCTTAAAGGAGTATTTGAGTATTCACACATAAGAACACAAAGCATTTCAGGGTATTTTTAAAGCACTCTACTACAGCAAAATAGACATTATTAATGGTGGGGGAATGTTTGTACATGCTAAATTCCTGAAGTGTGTTCATTAATCTTTGTGCTAGAAGATGCACGAATGCAAAATTAACTACAGCCAAGTTTTTTTTTTCATTTTGCCCTAGCAGCAATTTTCAGGTAGTTATTGTGTCATATATGAACAAGGCCTGATTGTGAATCACTTTTTCAAACATTTGTTTACAAGCATAAATGAATCGTCGGTTGCCCAGCAGAAGGGAATGAGCGCCATTACCGGCAAAAGGGAACAAAGAGATGTGCGGTCAGATATTTAGATATTTTAAGAAATCTATGAATAATTACTTAAGAACATTCGAGAATAGATCTGGTATGAATTTCTTAAAGTAATTACTCATAGATTATTTAAAATATCTCATAAAATATCTCAGACCGCATGTCTTTTTGTTCCCTTCTGCTGGTCAGGGGCGTTTGTTCCCTTTTGCCGGGCAAAGGACGAATTGATAAAAAGATATCCTGACTTTTCTCCAGCAAGTTTGGATAGATTTTAGAAGTCGGGAATCACATGACCTAAGACTAGTTGACATGAAGCGGCAAACCCCGCAAGTTCCTGTATGCTTGTAAATTAATGGTATTTTGAAGATTTTTTTTTTTAATGCTGAGGCAAAAATGATCTTTTGTGCCTCCTGGCAGCAAAAGTGTGTGAGCCAGTCAAATTTTTGTGAATTTAGTGCATGATGTGATGTTACAAGTATTATCTGGTCGCTTACTAACAAGCATACACATGCTTTCTTAGGAGTTGGGTTAAATTAAAATAACCAACATTTAACCATCTGGGCAGCTTATGGTAAAAGTCTTCATTTACATAGGCCTTTTTCTCATTTTCATTCTTTCTTTTATTGCCCAAAAAATGATGCTTTTTATATTTGTGAGTCAGTTGTTGTCTTTGACATATTTTGAATTCCATCATGGAGTTGTACTTTTAATCCTTATTTACTCTTTTCCATCAGATAGGCCCAGTGTTCTTGCTGTAATAACCTTCCATGTTATTGCACCAAGTAGCTACAACTTGCCTCTCTCCTACAATTCCTCTCTCCAGTTACAATTCCTGCATTTCGGTTCATCAGACCCGGAATTATTGTTCACTTCAAAGCGGAGCAATTGAGAGATTATGCAATGCAGTCTTTGTTTTGCGTAGGTCTTGTGCCGAGGATAAGTTTTGTGAAGCAGCTATGTATGTAAAGAGACAAGGGCCCAATGCAGGGCAGCACACTAACATTTTTTTCCGGGGGTCTGGCCGGGCGCCCAGATTTCAATGTGTTGAAATTTTGAGTGCCCGGAATAAACTTCCATTACCAGAAGAATATGCACTAAAATCAACTAAACCAGGGGGATCAAACAATCATCCAACAATTGAGCACATACCATTAACTTCGCATTTAATGAATCAACATTAAGTCCCAATTTTGATTGTGTAGTTCCTATTGAAAAAATATTCTTAGTTTTGTCATGTTAGTCGAATGTACACTCGGAACGAAGACACATTTCACGTTTCAATTTCTCGTATGCACGCCCGATAAGGTCTCTAGTCTACACTAATGTTAAAATTTCCACCTAAGTTACTCGGCAACATAACTTCAACTAAAGAATTATCCCCAAAATGTGTAATTATGGCTAAAATCACGAATTATTTTTTCATTTGAAAGTTTGAAGGTACGGTGGTGTCACTTTATTACGCAAATGCTTAGAATTCACCTTAGATTGTCGTTTTTGATCATCACTTCCGACCTACAAAACTGAGTTTCTAGTCTGACCAAGTCGACTCTTGCAACCATAAATAAAAGCAGCCAAGACGAGGAACGCATTTATATGCACTGTATGCGGACGTGAGTGAAAACTACTCTAGGCCAATGCACTATTTCAGCCCTGACGTAACTGTACCTATGAGCGAAGGAGCTCACTCACGTAATTTTGTAAGAAAAATGAACGCAAGATTCATGAAAGTATGACAAGTCTTGACAAGATATTTTGAAGAAATGAATGAATGAATTTTTGAAGAAATAAATGAATGAAAAACGAACAGACATTATTTTTTTTTTTTAAGTCATTCTGGCAAGAGCTTGTTCGTTAGTGCCCTTCTTAATCAATTTTGTGGTGGGAATGACATCATTCAGGCCAAGTTCGATTTCAAATCATGACTGTATGCTCTGCACCATGCTTGCATACGGTAATCGTAATGTCAACATTGTAAACGTAGATTGAATGAATAGAATTTGTGTACTATGTCGGTACGCTTCCGGGTTTTAGCGCTTCAGGGTTTAGCGCCATCTTTTGGGGCCTGATTTATTTCTGAATTAACGAATTTGTGACATAAATGATGTGAACATTTATTGGAGAATAGCAAGCAAATTTGGATTACTTTCATTTTATTTGCCCTGGATTTTGTTTGTAGAAGGGAATGATTTGGAATTATATCAACTATAAGCGTTACCGTTCTTTTAACCTGCTTTATCGTCAATCTTAATGAAATATTTTGTTAGTTGGGGGTCGATTAACCTTCAAATATAAATTTCTGAATACCAAAAATGGGTTTTAGGCCTATGTCTATTTTTCAATACACTCATGATCATGATTAATGACAAAGTCACTACACCACTCATGCATCCACATTATGTATGACTGTAGGCATTGTCTAGATGAGCTACCGTCCCCGTCAAACATGCTGTTTCACACACAACATGCTCATCTACACACAAGAGCTAATGCTACACATTAGCGGATAAGACGGAAGACAGTGCGTCCTCATTTCCTTACCGCCGAGCATTTTAATATTTTGGGGGAATAAAATTTTAGGCGCTTGGCCAGGCGCCCATATTTCTTCCATTTTCATTTTTAAGCACCCGGCGGTCCAATCTCGGCACCCAAGTGTCCCAGGCGCCCGCTAATGTCAAGGCCAATGGTTTTGTGTTAAGAGGAGGGTTTAAATGTAGTAACAGTTAAACGTTTTAAAAGGCACGACATGTTTATTATGGTGCGTCATCGCAAAATGTGAGAGATACAGGGATAAATGGGTCTTGGGGTACATGTAGGAGAGGAGCAATTTGGTAGTTTCTTCCTCGTTTTTTTTGTGGGGGGGGGGGAGAGTTACCTTTCACCTTGTCTTGATGGAAAAGGCGATGAGAAGAGAAATGTAGTAGTAGTAGTAGTAGTAGAAGTAGTGGTGGTAGTAGTTGTAGACTTTATTGGATACCAGTAACTTGTTTAGTGTAAGGCTATTCTGCCACAAGGTCTAGTATTAAATGCAGTAGACACACATTAGCACATTTCCTTAACTTGGTCCCTTGTCTCTTTTGGACTATAGCCATGCAGAACATAGTCCAGAAAACTCTGAGGATAAAGTTGAAGATGGTAGCAATGATTGGAGAAAAGGAGAGAGGATGGACAAGAGAGGGGAGGTTGTTGGCGAGTCTGACATGGACCTAGCAAGTGACTTGGACCAAGACCCATGGCCAGAACCTGGTCTACCCGATTGGGTCCCGGTCAGGGAAGATTTAGAGATTGAAAAGAGACTCTGGTGTTGGATGACTCCAGACCAGTTAGCCTATAGGCCTGATCTGGTCCAGGAACTAGAGTCACCCGTAGGGTCCTGGTTCCGAGCCAGTAGTTCCAATATGTATTCAGATGCTCTGGAGTTTGCAGAGTATTGGGTCCGGTATGAAATGACCAAGTTAGAAGTTAAAGAACAGGATAGGGAGGAGGAGGAGGAGTCACATGGTACTGGCCTAGGAGAGTGGGTTCCTGTGCAAGAATCCATGTCAGATACCGAGGAATTGGACATTGATCCTAATACTATAGACCCTGATAGACCAGGTCCAGGGTATCATTTCTATACAACTCCTGGGCCTAATGACACCCTCCTCCGTTGGGCATATTTACCAAAGAGTGCCCTCTTACATGCTCCTGATGTACCTTCCTTAACTCCAAATCTACGCGAGTTCCCGTGCAAGTACTTCCATTCGGGATCGGAGTGTTTCCAAGGTGACAAGTGCCGCTTCTCCCATGAGCCGCTCACCCCTCACACCAGGATGCTCCTGGAGAAGGTAGGTTTAAAGAAAAGTGCATTCTGGCAGGAGGATGGCAGGAGGTGAAAGGTATTAGATTTGTGAGCTTTCTCACTCTTCTGATGTCAGTTTAGAAGAATAACAAGGTAGAATGTCCTTCATAAAAGATTACTCATCAAATGACCTTGAGTACTTAAATCCTTAATACGAAACTGTACCTACATGAAGTAAGAGACATTTTGCCATGCCGTGCATACTTTTATATCTATCATATTTTGCAGATGGCTTTAATATTTGATCACACATTTGCTTTAAAAGAATTACAAGGTTGATATGTGTTAATAGAAAATGAATCAGTGTTCAAACTTATAACAATCACAACAGAATTTGTCTTATGTTCAAAGAAACGTGTGTCCATAATTTCTTTGAATATCCCCTTACAGTCCTTATCCTCGTTTGATGATTACGATGAGCGAGCTCGCTCTCCATCCAAGACGAAAGGTCTGCTACCAACCCCTGGTGATACCAGCCATATACCCTCCTTGCTGGATATCGAGGTGGAGCCCCCTCCTGATACCAACACCAGACCGTAAGTATCATGATAATGATAAATGATAATAAAGGTCATAATGAACAAGAAGAATGATGGTGATTATAATACTGATGATAATGTTCAAGAAGAAGAAGGAGAAGAAGAATGTTAATAATAATGGTGATATTAATAGTAACGATAATAGTTTTGATAATATTAATAATGATCATGATGATAATGATAATTATAATGATAACAGTAATAATAATGATGGTATTAAACAGTAATGATTGTAGTAAAATTGTTGATGAAAATGATGATAGTAATTGTAATGATAACAATAGTGGTAATGATGATAATTATTATGATAATAATAGCAATGATAATAAAAAAATTTAATGATAATAATAGTAATAATGATAATAATAATAATAATAATAATAATAATAATAATAATAATAGTAATAATAATAATAATAATAATAATAATAATAATAATAGTAATAATAATAATAATAACAATAGTAATGATAATAATAATAGTAAAAATAACAATAGTAATAATAATAGTAATAATGATAATAAAAGTAATAACAGTAATAATAATAATAGTAATAATAATAATAATTAATAATAATGATAATAATAGTAATAATAATAATAATAATTAATAATAATAATAATAATAATAATAATGATAGTAATGATAAGGATGTAAGAGTAAAGTTTTTAAAAGGGCTGAAAATCTGTACTTGTATCAACAATTTGTCAATATAAATTTTCCTGTTTCTGTCTATTTTATATCAAGGATGTCCTTTTACGGAGCTGAGAATCCTGAATATGACCAGCCTCAGCATCATGGTCCGCCTCGGCAGGACTACCAAGAAGAGTTCCAGGACCAGCAGGGACCTGGTCAATACCAGAACCAGTATCAACAGGACCAGCATCAGCAGGACCGAGATCAGTACCAGGACTCGTACGAGATGGTCAATCAGTTTGTGTCTCTGGCCCGATCGTCCCATGACCAAGCCCAGAAACAGGAGGCTAGTCAACAGAGACAGGAGCAGCAGGAGATGGATTTCAACAGAGGTGCAGAGACCACACCCCTGCCCAGCTCTCAAAGTGAGGACAACTCAGTAAACTCAGACAAAGGTTAGTTTATGGGTAGTCACTACAAGGTCATTGGTTCATATTGCATCAGTGATAGTTGTAAGACCCCAAAAGACAGGGCACCTCTTTTTTGTCTCGCCTTCGGAGGTGAAGTCGAGACAGACGGACGTCATTTGGATCCCTAAGTCTCGCCTTCACCTCCGGTGGGCGAGATTTAGGGATTCAAATGGCGGGTGTCCGTCGTCTGTCCGTCACAAATGTTGAAGTTTACTTGCAAGACTCTCTTATGATGCATAACTTGGCAAGTGCTGGTCCAATGGCAACCAAACTTGGGTGGTAGATGCACTAAGGGTACCATCATGTTGCAGTGCTGTCGGAGGTCACATGGTGAGGTCAAAGGTCATTTGAGGTCACATTGTTATAGAGTACCTGCAAGACTCTTTGCATATGTTAAAGTTTACCTGCAAGACTCTCTTATGACAAATAACTTTGCAACCGTTGCTCCCTTTTCAACTAAACTTGGGTCGTAGATGCACTTTGGGGACCATCATGTTATAGTGGCATCAGATGTCATATGGTAGGGTCAAAGGTCATTTTATTTCAAATGTTAAAGTTTACCTGCAAGACTCTCTCATGACACATAACTTGAGAACTGTTGATCCAATGGCAACCAAACTTGGGTGATAAATACACTAGTGGTGGCATCATGTTGTGGTGCTGTTGGAGGTCACATGGTGAGGTCAAAGGTCATTTGAGGTCAAATGTTAAAGTTTACCTACAAGACTCTCTTATGACAAAAAACTTTGCAACTGTTGCTCCTTTTTCAACTAAACTTGGGTCCTAGATGTACTTGGGGGACCTTCATGTTATAGTGGTATCGGAGGTCACATGGAAAGGTCAAAGGTCATTTTATTTCAAACATTAAAGTTTACCTGCAAGACTCTCTTATGACACATAACTTGGCACATGCTGCTGCAATAGCAACCAAATTTGAGTGATAGATGCACTAGGGGTACATTCATGCTATTGAGCTGTCAGGTCACATGGTAAGGTTAAAGGTCATTTGCGGTCAAACATTAAAGTTTACCTGCAAGACTTCCTTGTGACATCAAACTTGGTTAGGGATGTACTTGGGGAAACTTTCGTGTTATTTAGTCACGGGTGGGCGAGACACAATCTTGCTATTGGCTTGTGTTTAGTCTAGGGAAGCATCTGTAATTATGCCCAACAAATGTCAGAAGCTTCTTTGCTCTTTGTTTATTCATTGATACCAGTTTTTACTTCTTCTTTTTTTCCTCCTTGATCATTTATCACTGATTTCAAATCTTTAGATCATAATTTCAATTCATATTTTTTATCATTTTATGTCATGCTATGGATGTAAATTCACATGGATTGGAAGAAAAGACCTTCAGGTCATAGTTATTTATGTAACCTTTTTCTTTTCCCCAACATCCTTGTGATTCTCCTTATATTCTACTCTTGTTTTGTAATCTGTTTTCTAGGTTGTCTTAGCCAACTGAAATGATAATGATAACCATAACAAGAAAAACTGATTCTACACTTTTCAGGCTTTAAATTAGGGAAGAATTATTGAAGGGAAATTAGGGGTGTTTTTTTTTGTGGACAATGAAATTAGAGTCTTGAATTGTTACAAGTTTCAATTTCTTAATTCTCCTTCAGAAATCTCTCCAAGTGACTTCAAGCCACAAGAGAGGAAGAGTTTGCTTGCATCACCTCCCACCGACACCAGTACTAAATCCCCCACTCGAGATGACATGGAACAATCCAGTCAGCCAAAGGACTCTAGTTCCGCAGCCCTGTCCAGCGCTTCCCAACCTGTCCAAGGTGAACTGTCCCCTGAACCTTCACCCCCTCGAGAGCCTCCTGCAGTACAGAAGCCGGACACCAAATCCAGTATCCCTCCCTCAATCCCTGCCAAGCAGAAGGCACTGTTTATGAGGATACAGCAAAAGCAGCATGATGGACAGTCCGGTAGCGATGTCAACTCAGGCTCGGAGGATAATGCTAAGCACAAGCAGTGTAAGTTGTCCATCTCCCAGAGTGGAATTCAGTTTTATGACCATCGGACCTTATGTAATGCTTTATATTCCACCCATTACCCCTTATGGTAAAGTCATTATCTCACTTTGTCTCACAATGTCCGAAGCGGGCCGAAGAATGTCTATGGTGGGACAGCTTGTTTGCTGTGCTCCAGAGATGTAGCTCTATTACAGGTTTTTCCAGTGCTTGTCACAAAGTGTGGTGTCAGCAAATTATAATCCACTCCCCATGAAAACCCACGACTGAGTGTCTTTAGATTTTAAAAGTTAGAATTTGTGTTTGTTCATGTCAAGCTCTGTGTTTTCATGTATCTCCAAGGTATCATTGGCATGTTTCAACATCATAGCAGACACGAGGAGGAGTACTGTACACACACACACGACCAGAAATTCACAGAAAGGGTAGTTTTTGCCGATTATGGCACATAATGCAATTTGGGCCAATAATGAGCGGAAAGGGTATTTTTCTTAAGGTTAACAGAAAGAAATAGACAGGGCCTCTTATAACTGTGGTATGTTCAAGGAGGTTAAATTCATTTACGTTAAGGGTAAATCTTCATATTCAAAAAGGCTAAAAAAAAAAAATAATAAGAATTCAAAAAGGGTGTGATTTTGATAAATGGAATTAGCTCATAGAGGGTAGTTTTAAGCCCAGCGCACACCTGGCTCACGACTGGGTGAGAGGAGGTGAGTCGTGGGGCAGTCTTAAGCCTCGGCACCGCACACCTTGCAATTCCAGACCCATCCGACTACTCTGATGTCATATCAATACTGCTGTCTGATTGGCTGGAAGATGGATTGAGCCTGCGATCTCTTACGATCCAGTCGTGAAGATTCGACATGTCAAATCCTTCCGACTGCCCTTCCAACTGGCCTCTGACTGGTCTACGACTCACGACTGACCAGAGCTGTGATGTCACATCTCCTCTCACTAAGTCGTGGACCAGTCGTGAGCCAGTCGGATCGTAAAGTGTGCGCTCGGCTTTGGAAAACCTACAGGTGGTAACATCTGTGTACAGGAATATATACTGACGTGTCGAACATGTGTTATACATGATAACAAACCCAAGCCTAGTTGTTAAGTGTATTCAAAAAGGATATCACTTTATCTAAGAGTAGCACACATGTTTCACTGTGTGTATCAATTTTTAGCTTCATACACATCTCAGTGCAAAAAGACCCTAAAATTTCTGTCCATGCTCACTTCAAAGAAAAGATGGTGTGGAGCCCTTACTAAAGTCATGTTCAAACTGTTGAGTATAATTTGAGTTTAGTATAGCACACATTTTCCAAAGACCCTAGCCCAAGATATCTTAGGCATAGTACAAGGGGTTAGCAAGGAGAAAACTCAGACCTCAGCTCAGCTTTCGAGTCTTATCTCAACTTTTGACCAAGTTCAAAACTGTCAGGATCCAATTTCATAAAAATTGTTTTCAATAACAAGTTGCAATAACTGTTATAAGCTACTGAAATCCTTGTATCTGATTGGCAGAGAACATATTTGTCATAGAAATGTGGCAGTTGTTACTGATAAGAAGTTTTATGAAACAGATTTTGGTTGAATAAGGAGCATTCCCCCTATAATGTAAAAGTGCTGCATAATTGTCAGCCAACATTCACTCTTTTTTATTTTTCCTCTCGCAGCTCAAGATGAAGCCAGCTGGTATTCAAGCGATGAAGAGGAATCATCCAAGAAACCCTCCACATCTCAGAAGAAAGATAAACCTATGGAGACCTCCCAGAACTCTGCTCAGGGACCATCAGGTCCTGGACTAGCTGCTAGTACTAGTCTGTCCTCTGATGCTGTCAAGAAACTGACCGCCATCCAAATCCCAAGTGCTCTCGCCAACCTATTCGCTGGAAAGACCACAACCACTTCACCCTCAAGCACTGGTAATCAAGTGACTTTTAACCTTCTTGATTTTGTTAAGAAGGGACCCTCAAGTAAACCTGCCGCTCTCACCCCTACATCTCCTCAGGCTGAAATTTTGGACTCTCCAATGTCACCGATCAATGAGGAGTTTAGACTGATTGAATGTATTCATGAACCAGGTAGGACAGACCCTCGTGCAGGGAAGGAGAGGAGAGACAAGTCAGATATGCGTTTCAGAGTGTTGCATTGGAAGGACAACAAATATTCCATCAATGATCCCGATGATAGGCCATCACTGCAACCTATTGAGTTGACTACTCCAACAGAACTGAAAAGCCAGCCCAGCTTTCCAAAGACCACTTTCCCTCACTTTCCTCCTGGCAATCAAATGCAGCAGCCCGGCATGACAGTGCCACCGAGCCAAGTTCCTGTGGATCCAAGAATGAACAGAGATCCTAGGCTTGCCAGGATGCAGGGTGGACAGGGTGGTCCAGATGATGGCATCAACATGGGTGTTAAGGATCCACGTATGAACAGAGACCCAAGATCATTGCCTCCGAACATGCCAAGCATGCCAGACATGAGTGGTAACAACATGCCTCCTCCTCCTCTTCTGCCAACCCCTGATGAAAGAATGAGGCTCATGGGACCAAGACCTCCCCAACAAGAAGGATTGCTCCCCTTACCTCCAGGAGGTCCTAGACAACCCCTTGGGCCTATTCCCGGTCCTCCTTTCATGCAAGGACCAGGACCTAGGGGAATGGGACCACCGTTCAGAGGACCTCGTCCTCCAATGGGTAGGTTTCCTCAAGATATGCCTCCCCCAGATATTAACATGCCTCCAAGAGGTCCACCTCTTCAGGGGCCCGGGCCAAGAATGGGGCCAGGACCTGGTCAGCGTCCTCCATTCAATAGACCTCCCATGATGAACCAAATGACAGAAGGACCGGTTAATGCATTAAGCCCTCCAAATTTTCCAGGAGGTCCAGTTCAAGGAGATCACCCCATGAACAGATTTCGGGGACCTGCTCCCAATGACCCTAGGAGTGTTCCAAATGACCCAAGGCTTGCTCCAAAGGATCCAAGAAACCTCAATCCAAGACAAGCAGCACAAGATCCAAGAGATCCCAGGCAAGCACCTCAAGAATCAAGAGATCCAAGGCTTGCTCAAATGGAATCTCGCGATCCGAGGAAAGCTCCTCCTGCAGAGAGTCGGGACCCTAGGCTCATGAGGCAAATGAGCAGTAACAACCCAGGAGGAGGAAGTCCTTCTCAGTCAGACTCTCTACCGCCACAAGATATCGATGAAAGGCTTAACATCCCCAAGCTCCAGGACATTGATCTTCGCAGGCAGCTACCTGATCGCAAGGCTGCCTTACAAGGTTTCTCAATACCAAAGCTACAAAAGCGCTCTGACGTAGCAGAAGCCGACACAACTAGCAGCGACATGGACACTTTGAATCTTCACAGGAAGGTCCCCAGTGCACATCATAGCCAACCACAAGCTCTGGCATCATTTGATGTTGGTGGTAAGTCCAGGACTAATTTCCCATCTGGGGATCCAAGAACTAAAAGCGGGAGGGATTCCCCTCAAATGACCCTCCAGATTCAGATTCCTGGGAATGGGGAAGGCGACGGTGACATGGCCGCAGCGATCGCTCAACTTGCAGAGGAACCCGAGATCCAACTGAAGGACATGTTCAAGACACAGGATCCCACAGCGTCGCCATTCTGTTGATACGACCTGTGAGCTCTGCTGATAGGACAGCCATTTGTGAAGTACTTAATTTCAACCAGAAATTTATGCATCATTAGAAGAATGAATTTTCGTTATTATGATTAGATGATTGTTTTATATAGCACAATGACCTTTGGACATGATTGGCTGTAACACTGTCATCGTCATATCAGATTCAGGTTTTTCTTTTTTCCACAAGTTTGTTGACATATTGTCTACTTGTCATATTTAATGTTTGGCTGTATATGTCGTACCTTCAAAAGCTTCTGGCTCTATGACAGGGCTCAACAGCAGCAGGTGCCAGAGAAACTTTGGCTCCCACAGTCTTGGTCCAGACCCCAAGATCTTTCATAAGTCTCACTGTAAGCAGGACCTAAGATATCAGTCCCGACCCCTGCGAAAAAAAGGTAGTGCAGAGGGCAGTCAAAGAGTTATTTCTTAGATGATTGGTTTATAAGTGTAGAACTCTCAAGGTTCTGTTGAAAATGATCAAAAGGAATATGGTGAAACCTGATTATAATAACCTTGGGGCAAAGGAAAATACCTTTTGTCTTTCCACTGTGTTATATAGCTGCTAAAATAGTGTAAGACAATACAATGAAAAGGGACCTGCAATCTTACCTTGTTTCTCAATGTTATTATGACTGTAGAAGGGGAATGGGGGGGGGGGGGGGGGGGGGGGGGAGTAGTTTGTAGGCATAGACCCTGGTCTGTTGAAACACATTATAGAGGTCTGGGGGGGGGGGGTAGTGGCTAAGGTTGTGGTATTCCTCTTAACATCTGTTGCTATTTGATTTCATGGAAAATTATTCCTCCCAAATCTCCCATTTATTAATTGAGAATTTATAGTCTTCCACATTTTTTCGGGACATTAAAGTGTGCTTATCACCAAAAGACATTTTGCTTAATTATGCTAGGGGTTCAATGTATATATACTATATTCATAATAACAGCTTGAAATATTACAATACTGCAATTGAGTTCAAATATACCCTCAGTAAGCATTTAAGGCTTGTTCAATATATGACGCAACAAACCCCCATGACAAACCTCCACAGTTTTTTTTAGCGTTCAGATATGGCGTGGGAAACCACACCACTTATGTTGATTAACGCACATTTATCCGTCAGTGCATTTTTGTCGTAAGTTGCGCAGGCAAAATCATGACATCATTTTTTTTCACTAACTTTTTTAAGAATTTGATTGGCCTACACCTTTTTGCTGCTGGGAGGCAGAAAATATGCATCTTGCTTCGGCATTTTGTTTGTTATGTTTTTTTTTTTTTTTTTTTTTTTTTTTTTTTTTTTTTTTTTTTGCTGCCTCATATCACATGCTACCAAAAAAAATGAGGGGTCTGCTGCGTCATATCTGAACAAGCCTTTAGGGCGTTAAAGTGTAACGATCACTAAGAGACATATTGCTCTGTAATAGGGATGCACTACACTATCTTTGAAATATGAGCTTTGAACATTTCCTCTAATACAGAGGTATTGCAAGTTTAAATACACCCTCAATTCTCATATTTCGCAATCCTTGCGCTCTCGTTCGGTTCAGTTGCGACAGTCACTCTAGTGCGTTAATTCTGGGAAATTGGTCAACAACAGTACCATCAACACATTGCACTAGTCGCCTTTTCCGCGTGTATTCTAAGAGATTACAGACTTTTGACACTTCATATTT
>CM057168.1:8573425-8627028 GCA_029962745.1 Echinometra lucunter | reverse complement strand
TTTTGCGAATTTTCTCCGAACTGAAGTGAGACGAGAGGACTTATGAGGAATCGGAACTTCCACTTTTGACGAAAGCTTTCATTTTGTTTTGAAAGATATAAATCGCTGGACGCTGGATATGACACAACGGACATAGCAAATTTGGAATGTAATCGCACGCAATACTCAAAAAGTTTTGCCCTCCACATGTAAAGACGAACAGTCCAAGTTGACAGGTTCTTATTTCCTTTTGAACGAGCTTGAATTAATGTGGATTTGTTCATTTTTTGCAATGACTTCATAAATTTTATGCAGGTATATAGACCTAGAAAGAAAGTTCAATTTGATACACTCAATATCTTTTTCAAAGAGTATTCAACAGCTATTAGTTCTGTAGTAAACAAAAAAATTGAAGGATCACTGCGTGGAATAAAAAAAATTGTTTTTCTCATTTTTGGAGACTGGCAGACGTTTCATCGGAAACATTTTGGAGGCATTTGGTAAAGATGGCTCTGTGCCACTATTCGTTGGAACCGCATGAACATAGAGACTTGTTGGATTAACTTCTAATAGCGTTTGCTTCCGTACAGCGAGCAGATACTCATTGTGCATTGATATACACAGCTATAATAATATATCAGCCCTATATAGTTCCTTGTCTTTGGATGTTATAATTGATTTAACTGTTACTCACCGAGTTTTGATATTCGAATATGGATTTTTATCAGGGATTTATCAACAGTTACGTCTGACCTATCGGTGTGTTCCCCTTTGGTGAGTAAATGATATTTTCCCCCCCGTTGGCAGTTTTGTTACGAGAAACATACCATAGAATTTAAATGGTCACGGCTGGCGAAGTCAGTTGTTGCATTGCAATGTTTATGTGTCATGTTTTGATTCTTTTAATAGAAGAAGAAGAAGAAGAAGAAGAAGAAGAAGAAGAAGAAGAAGAAGAAGAAGAAGAAGAAGAAGAAGAAGAAGAAGAAGAAGAAGAAGAAGAAGAAGAAGAAGAAGAAGAAGAAGAAGAAGAAAGAAGAAGAAGAAGAAGAAGAAGAAGAAGAAGAAGAAGAAGAAGAAGAAGAAGAAAAATGAAAGATTTGCTGGACTTTTAAATTCAGATTAAAGTATGTTTTTAGTCTTTTGTGAACATGACTGAACTTATTCTGTAAAATATAGGCTAATGTTTGTCAGGCCGTTTGTAAGGCTTATCATGTTTAAAGCAAACAATATCATCTTGTGTTGAAAGGTCTGTTACATTCAAAGGAAAACGATGAATCACGTTTTCCAACACGCAAAGCGAGGGAGCAAAGCGACCGAGTAGGACCTCTTACATTTAAAAAAATTGAAATTGAAGGATCTGGTGCACACTAGGGATGGAATTTTCGGAAATTTTCAATTGAAAGTAAGAAAAAAGAAGAAAAAAAGTTTTTTTTTAAAATCCCCTAGCTGCCCCCCCCCCCCCCCACACACACACACATGTGCGTACGGCCATGACGGTGATCAATTATGATTTTCTTTTTCAATGTTACAGACGCAAAATTTTGATTAAAAAAAGTAACAAAACACTTTTTTAAAAACACACACATATGCAGACGTTGGTAACCGTATGCCCATAGCTTGTTTATTTATTTGATGTACGATAAAAGAGCAATGTAGATAAAATGCCTTGCTCAAGGAAACAAGTGCCGTGCCGGTGATCGAACCCCCGATCTTCGGGTCTCCAATCAAGCGCCTTAAAGGGGATAGAAAATGAGAACTCATGGGGAAAGGCAGGGTGATCTCGGATGAGAGAGGGAGAATGCAGTCGGCCGCTCGAGTTTCAAGAAAAGGGATAATCCATTCTAAACAAATGTGATTTATTGCCGTACGTGTTTCAAATTTCGCGCAGTGAAAAAGCTAATAAACAGCTAGTCATATGGAAAAAACAATTACATGGCCAGCTCCCTGGAAGAGCCTAAGGGGTGTTACGTAATCCGCGGCGACGACGTGTCGGGGAAAGGCAATGGAGTTTAATGGCTAGACTAACAAACCAGAAGTAAATTATATTTTGTCTTTTGAAATGTTGGAGCATTATACAAGACGTTTCTTCGAGTGAACACGATGAGACCCGTTAAGAGTCTAAACACTTAGATTTGTTGAGAAATGTGAGAACCCGAAGTGTATGACTAGGTTGAGTTCGGTAAACTTCGTGCTGTCCGAACTTTTATCGCATTAGTCCGACGGGCTCGCATAACGGACGGATTATAGTGTACAAGTAAACAAGCCTTTTGCAAATTTGTCTTCCCCATGATTTCCCATTTGCTGGCCTCTTTAAACCACTGGACCAAGGCACATTCACACGCACAACATAACATACACAAACCATGGAGCTATTAACACACCCACACTCACACTCACGAACCAACCAACCGACCAAATAAAAACAAACTAACAAGCTAAGCAAACTAAAGCAAAACCAAAACAAAGCAAACAAAACAAAAAACAACATAATAAAGTGAAGAAGAAGAAGGACAAAAAACCCTGACAACATAAACAACAGAACATCCTATAGGCACGGCCAGGGGCGGCGCTGCAGGGGGCAGGGGCACGACGTCCCCTGTGTTTTTTCAAGTGATGAGAAAAAAAAAGGAGGAGAAAAAGAAAAAAGAAGAGAAAGGAATGAGAAAAAAGAAGAGTATAGGTTCAATTGTTTCAATGTTTTTTTGTTTTTTTTTGTTCATGTCCAACAAAATAACTATAACAAATTTCGAAAAAAAATAAAACAAACAAATTTTGAAGAAAAAAATCAAAACAGAGAGTGGTGGGTCATGCAACTCTACAATACGCCTATTTGGTCATTCCAAACTTAAAGAAACTCACCTTTGGTCATCTACCAGTGGCGTAACAGCCGGGGGGGGGGCAGGGGGGGGGGCACTCTGCCCCCCCCCCCCCCCCTGAAGGATTTCAGCGGGAAAATCCACCAAACCACCGGGAAAAAATGAAAAGGAGGGAAAGGAAGAGAAAGGAAGGGAGAAAGGGAAAGGAAGAAGAAGAAAAGAAAAGAAAGAAGAAGAAAGGATAAGAAAGAAGGAGAAAGGGAAAGAAAGAAGGAGAAAGGGGAGAAAGAAGAAGAGAGAGAGGGAAAAGAGGGAAAGGGGAAAAAGAAGAAAGTAAAGGGAAACAAAAGAAATGAGGGAAAATTTAGTACCAAACCCCCGAGTTTCCGGGTGCTCCACTCCCTGGACCCCCGCAGTGGCTTTCCCTGTAGACCCCCATCAGGAGCCCTAAGCCAGAACCCACGCACCCCCCCCCCCCCCCCCGCTAAAGGCTTCGCAACAAGCAACTCGCGGTGCAGGCCTATCTCCGCATATTCTAGACTTAGTTACCGGGAAATTTTCGGCTCTGCCCCCCCCCCCCCCCAATAACAGGCAGAGAATGTATGAGACCGGGAACAGACAACGAACAAATAACAAAAAAACGTCAGAGCATCCCTGCACCCTCCCCCTAGCATGCCTAGGGAGCGCGCTTTGCATTATCGTTCTCCTAAAAGGAAATCCTAGCAACACCACTGATTCTAAACTTAGTTACCGGGAAATTTTTGGCTATGCCTATGCCCCCCCCCCCCCGATAACAGGCAGAGAGCGTAAGAAGAGCGGGAACTGACAGCGAAAAAACGTCGGAGCTTCCGCGCTTTGCGCGGGAGGGGGGAAACTCCCCCCTCCCTGCACCCTCCCACCTAGGGAGCACTACCGTCCTCCTAAAATGAAATTCTAGTTGCGCCGCAGAAGATAGACTTAATTACCGACAACTAAAAATGCAAAGAAACGTCGGAGCTTCCGCGCTTCGCGCGGTAGGGGGGAAACTCCCCCTTCCCTGCACCCTCCCCTCTTGGCGTAAATTCCGGGGGGTGGGGGATCTATCACCCCCACCTGGAGGAGAGGGGGATGGTGTGTACAAATTTTCCGCCATGCAGACACACTTTTCAAAGAAGAAAATATATTTGAATTAATCAGTTAGTAAAACTTCTGAATATATATCTATCATAAACAATCATCATATTTTAGAACTTCTATTTGAAAATGGTATTGAGAACAAAAAAGTGGTTATTTTTGGCTCGCTCGTCAAAATCTTAGGATTTCCATCCAAAAATGCGATTAAAATCGAGAAAAGTGGTTATTTTTGGCTTGCTCGCATCGCTCTTTCGTCATATTTTTGAATTTTTATTCGAAAATGCGATTCAAAAGCGAAAAAGTGATTATTTTTTGCTCGCTCGCTTCGCTCGCTCGCAAAAATAGATATCAAAATGTGTGTGAGAGGGAAAAATTGTTTAAAAAGTTTTTCATCCACCACTCCTCAAACTGGATTTACGCCGGTGGAGCACTACCATCCTCCTAAAATGCAGTCCTTGCTACGTCACAGATTCTAGACATAGACTAGTTACCGGGAAATTTTGGGCTCTGCCCCCCCTGATAACAGGTACCTGTTACGCCCCTGTCATCTACCCCCCCCCCCCCCCTCCATCAAAGTACCCGGGCACCGCCCCTTGGCACTGCACGTTTTCCGACCGATCAATTTTATCCTTGATTAGGCCTACCGCATAATTTATATTTTTTTACTTACTTCCCTCTTTTGTTTTTGTTCTTGCTTTGTTTATTTGACTTTTTTTTTTACTTGGATTGGTCGCTTGTTGCTTGGGAAAAAGTTGAATTATAGATTGTTACAGAAGAAATTAATTCTACTCAAGATGCTCAAAGGTGATATAAACGTATCCATTATCTGCATGCTTTTCGCTAAACAATTTTTATTTATGAGGAACGGAATGCCACATTTACATAGAAATTCCCTTTTCGAATTATCTTTCCATCATGCATGCAGGTGAATCGCTGGTTCTTCTTTTCTTGTCATCTCTCATCAAGCCGTCATCCTGGAACCAAAACCAGCCGAAGAACAGCAGACGTCTTCATCAACGCCTGCTGTAGCTAGGATGCAAAAAGGTATAACTGCCCCTCGTATAGGATGGATGGTTTTCATATCTATTTATTCATGTATTTCTTTATTTCTTTATTTATTCATTTTTATTTATTTATTCATTCATTCATTTATCTATTTATTTACTTATATCTTATTTAGTTATTGATTAATTAATCAATTCACTCACTCATTCATTCATTCATTCATTCATTCATTCATTCCCGCAAGTTATTCATCAACGCCTGCTGTATAGCTAGGAAGCAAAAAAGTATAACTGCTCCTCGAATAGGATGGGTTGTTTTCGTAATTATTTATTTATCATAATTAATTTATTCATTATTATTATTTAGTTATCAATTCATTGATTGATTAATTAATCAGTCAATTAATTCATTCATTTATTCGTTAATTAATTCATTTATTCATCCATTCATTCACGCATTTTTGTTCATTCATTCATCCTCACATCATCTCCCCATAAACAATAAAATGTGAACTTGAACTTTTTTGAACTTTTTTTTCCATTGCCAATAATTAATACAAATAAAAAATACAAGCAGTGTAATAACCAGGAGTACAGTGGCGTATCTAGGGATTATGGCGCCCGGGGCAAACAATGAAGTTGCGCCCCCCCCCCCTAAGTGCCCAAACCTATCAACTTAATTGTACAATCGAGGGAGCGAAGCGACTGAGCGGTATTTCTTTTGCATTTTAACCGTACCTTGTAAATGTTGAACCTCTCAAATGCTGTTTTACTTTGATACACTTTAACCTGTATTTGGGGTCGCAATATTGAGGAGATGAACCTACCACGATAGCGACTCGAGCAAAGCAAATTAACGACAATATACATTTTTACGTAATGTATTTCAAATTTTGAAGTACATGCACAAAGAAACCCTTTAAAAACCCAATTACGAGATCCTGAAAGAAACTAATTATGCGAGGGAGCTATATTTCTAGTGCATTTACCCTGCCGATGAGGGGGAGGGGGGCAGTTGTGATTCTTTTAAATGCTAAACTTCTGCAAATGCTGTTTTATGCAACGTCAAATACATCTTTATTTTTCAAATTTGGGACTCTTAAAAAGCTTTTAAGAACTATATATATATATATATATATATATATATATATATATATATATATATATATATATATATATGTATATATTGAAAGAAATTTGACAAATGCAAACAACTTTGGCAACTCCCTAGAAGCCTGGATACATGCATAAGTCAGAATAAGGGGGCAATACATACTGCACCAAAATAAAGGATCAAAAAGGGTTGGAAATCTGTCTGTCGGTCAATTGGATTCGGTCACGCCTAACTGCTGGCCCGCCTCTGTGGTCTAGTGGTAAGGCATTGGCGTTCTAAGCCAGTGACCCGGGTTCGATTCCCGGCGGAGGCATTTTTTCAACCCTTGATTCAAAATGGATGACAGCTCTGGGGAACATTGAGGGAGCTACGCTATTATTCTTCCATTTTCATTTCTTTCAGTGTTTATTATTTATAAGGGAGTTGCCAAAGTTGTTTGCATTTGTCAAATTTCTTTCAATGTATTGTCCCCTTATTCTGACTTATGCATGTATCCAGGCTTCTAGCTGAGATCCAACTGCGGCATGCGGCTTCTCATTGTTCATTAACTCATCTGCACCAAAATAAAGGATCAAAAAGGGTTGGAAATCTGTCTGTCGGTCAATTGGATTCGGTCACGCCTAACTGCTGGCCCGCCTCTGTGGTCTAGTGGTAAGGCATTGGCGTTCTAAGCCAGTGACCCGGGTTCGATTCCCGGCGGAGGCATTTTTTTAACCCTTGATTCAAAATGGATGACAGCTCTGGGGAACATTGAGGGAGCTACGCAATTATTATTCTTCCATTTTCATTTCTTTCAGTATATATATATATATATACAGGGGGCGCAAAATTACGAGATCAAGAAAGAAAATAACTATGCGAGCGGGAGCAAAGCGACCAAACTAAAAAAATATGTTTGCATTTTTACACCGTCAAAAACTTTGTACTGCATTTACACTGCCGATGGAGCGCATAATCCTTAAGAATTATGTTTTTTCCTCATTCTACCTTTTTTTTTTCTTTCTCTCTTTTGCATTTTTGCGCCCCCCCCCCCCCCAAAGTGCCGCCCGGCCCGGCACTTGCACCCCACTAGATACGCCACTGCAGGAGTATAATGACAAGTTTCAAGCATTACATCTGAAATAAACATTAGAACGATATAAAATGACATGCGGTAAAAAGAAAAGCGGAATAGTTACACATGAACCTTGATTTACTTTCTTTCTGAGGAAATAGAGGGGTCCACTTAAGAGCATAGCTTGTAGTTTGTCGACCCCTCAAAATAGAAATAGCAGACAAAAGTATTTAAATAGCAAATTTAGAACCCATTACCTCCTTGAACCGAGTGTTTCCTGCATTAAAACCTATGGGACTTTCAGAATTTAGGATAGCCGGCGGGTTAGACCATATTAACAATGATAAATCACAGGACACCCTGCCCACCTCCCCCTCCCCCTCCCCTCCCCCTCTCCCTCTCTAACTCTCTCTCTCTCTCTCTCTCTCTCTCTCTCTCTCTCCCTCTCTCTCTCTCTCACTTTAGGCTCTCTCTCTAGCCCTGCCTAGAAATCCCAGTGGGAGAACTGTCCTCAATTCTAAGTGAGCAGGCGGGGGGGGGGGGGGGGGACCTGGCCGAGGCGAAGCGGGCGGGTCCAATCATCATCCACGACCAGTACAGCGATAATGAAAAAAGAAGAAGAAGAAAGATTGTAACCCTACTGGATGGATGACATTGAAGCACCTATAAAAAAGGGGCACGTTTTTGCTGCTCTTTCGGAATAGCTTTGTGAAAAAGTTTTTTTTTTTTTTTAATATATTTGTAACTTTTTATTATTACCTGTATAATAAACGAACAAAATAATTATTACATTTACAAGTAATTGTTGGGATTTAAATTTTTTTGAAAACATATTTTTCAAGTGTGGGTTTTCTTTACCATTAATTGTGAGATATGAAACAATTCATCTTTCAAAAAAATAAAAAGAAAGAAAAAAGATAAATCGAAGAATGAATTTATAGATAGATAGATGAATATTTAAGTGAAAAAAATGAAGAAAAACACAACAAGGAATAATCACAAAATCTACATGAGAATTAAGCCAGGACCGCAGCACAACTAGTGAATAAATAGATAAAGATAAGCCTGAAAATTAAGAGATAACTTGCATAAACTGGCTAAAGAATAAATGAACAATCGGTTAGCCTAAAGATAGCTAATAGGCCTACTAACATGACTAATTGGACAAAATGAAAAATTGATAATGGACAAAAAAGAAGAATAAAAAGAAAAGAAACTCAGTGGGTTTGAATTCTGATGTTTCGTAGAACAATGGAACTAGCATGTAGATGTTATGTTGAAATTTTTCATTTTCAATGTTGTTGTATTATTTTTTGTTTCCTTTGGGGGCAGAGGGGGCGGCTCACGAGCCCCTCCCCGACTGGCTTCACCTAGCTAGTACTAGATTAAAGTACTCCGCTGTACGTACGTTTGGTTAAATCACAAGAGAGAGAGAGAGAGAGAGAGCGAGAGAGAGAGAGAGATAGGATTTTGAAACGAGAAAATGGATGGTAACAGGAGTCGCAGGACCAATAGCCCTTCCAACATTTGGCTTGCTCTACACATTGGTGAACAGTGCCCCCCCCCCCCCCCCCCCCCCCTCTTTTAGCATGGATGTTATTGTACGTATGACATGGCTGCAAAATTCTGCTTACGGTAGTTCGCTGACGCACATACTGTCATTGCGATGTCACTATGCGGAACGTTGTCTCACCAAAACTAATGGGGAATCAGCAAAACCTCATAGACAATAACACTGCAAATTTTCCCCCATTCAATTTGTACATGGCTTCCTAGTGTACTCGCCTACATTCGCCCGATATTTCTCGTGATGAAAGAACGAGTTCTAACTGAGTAAGGAATCATTTTCTTGTCTATTGATGTAATTTATTAGATTACATTCATACACATTACTTAGTATTTACATGAAGTAAGTCCTAGAAACCTAATATTTTGTAAGAAACTGCATGTTGTTGACTGATCATCATCATGATCATGCTAATCAGCGATGAGATTCTTGTTGATGATTGTTGTTGATCCCATTCTCAGTCTGTTCATGATGAATGACTGATAAATATAACATGATTAAAATTTTTCTAAAGCAGTGTTTATTTGTGCTTCCAAAATGTTGGCCATATCGTGGTTTAGGAAACCACTCTTTCATTTGACGCATGCACTTTGTATACAAAGAGAATGGAGGTGGAAATAGGAAACCAATGCGTGTGACTGAAAGCGCTGCTGTACATGTATGGCAGAGTGACCTAACTTCGCGCAGGTCCAAACTTCGCGCACAGGGCCATATCTCAAAAACTAGAACAGATTGTGAAAAACTGGTAGCACCAACGGAAAGAGCACCCTAAAGTTACCCTGTTAGTTATTTTCCTTTTGAAATTAGAGAAGGAATTTTGAAATTATGAACGAAAAATCGGCAAATTTGGCTGCGTTTTGCGTTCGTTCTGACAAAAACTGGACTTGTCGACAAGGGTCTAGAATTCCTCTTTTCGAGAGACGATCTCATCAAAATTGTAAGTAAAATGTGGTATCAAATTATTCAGAGGCATTTTGTCTTCCCAGTAATGCAATTATCTTACCTTTTATGGATCTCTATTTTGTATTAATCACTTGAAAATTGGCGTGCGCGAAGTTAGGTCTCGTTATTTTTGTAACACTTTTCCAGGTCCAGAGCGGTGCGATACGACATCGAATTTTGCGATCGCGATATCTCGGGAATTCTTTGTAAATAACATGTTCTTCTTGCGCCCATTTGAAATCTAAAACTTTGCTTTGCCTTTGGTGTAATTTAAATCAGAATAATTTTTGGTAAAAAATTAGAAATTATGGATCAAAAATTGCCTTCATTAAAAAATTAAAATGTGCGCGAACTATGGTCACCCCATCATACAAAGTGAACGGTGGTTTCCTATTTCACGATAATGCCAAAATGTGGTTGAATTTTTAGAGACTTGGGTGTTAATTGGCGTGCGCATCAGTTTTGTGAAAGTGCTTAGATCTAGGCCTACATGTACATGAGAGTAGTTCAGGGTGAAATTCTTTCAACGTCCTTTCACACAGGTGACAGGATTGAGATTGCCCTAACCCTGCTCAAGAAGACCTGATTGGTTACATGAATCTGAGCTGATTTTTCATTGCACTGCAGTTTTCTGTGTTCACACGAGCTTTTTTTATGCGGGGCACGAGCGCGAAATGTGATTCCGCATGCCATATTTGCATACTTGTGTGTGTTAGGCCATAATAGATGTATTGGCAACGCAGTGGGTCTGAAATCTCAGCATGCGCTGTTGCAGGAAGTGCAGGCATGCATGGAAAAAGATACCATGAACTTTGACATTTTCAATCAGGATTTCTATCGTAGTGACCTTTCAGACAGAGTATCCCCGGGAGTTACCTGGGGGTTCACCATTGAACTAGTGGGGTTTAATCTAGATGTTTTGCGAGTAACTTTTCCGGAAAATCTTACATGATCAAAAATCTTATTTCCATAGACCGTGAACTGCGATTGGATCCGAGTCGGTCTTGATCAAGTGATTTTTTTTTTTCTTTCTTTTTTCAATCAGCAATCTTGCTCATCTGAAGCTAACACATGAGCTGAATGCTACTTGCCTGTTGCTGGCTTATAACCTTGCAATCATGTTATATGTAATACGTGTAGTACATGTATGACTAACAATACAGTAGAGACAATAGCGTAGAGGTGCATAGCCAGATTGGGAGACTCTTTCCCATTCAGGGAAAAAAATACACGGGGGCTCAGGGCTAATTCGCCCCCGAAACGCCCAAAAGAGCCCTGGAAAACAAAAAGAGCCCCTGAAATTCTCATAGGGTCCAATGTAAACTGTAATAAAATGTAGAAAATTGGGGTGGGTGGGCTCAAAGAGTAGCCCCGGAAAAAAAAAAAAAAAAAAAATTCCCTGTTCCCATTGCTAAGGCAATCCTGATGATACAGCAGACATTGCTTGCAAAAGGACTTACAGAAACAGCCCCAACAACAAAGCAAAAATTTTCCACCCTCTGTTTTTTTCCTGCTCTGCAGTCAGACAGCTATTTATTTTGTGTATAGATCACAATAAAAACTGTAATGTTAAAAAGTAGAAAGTGGATTTCATGGTCTATCTGCTTATCACATTTTCAGTTTGAGACAAAGTAATCCCTTTATCAACGTAAACAAAGAAAATGAGTAGTTTCCAAAATGGAAGACCGTCTCACAACTTTGTATAGGGCTAGGCTATCAAAAATCTGGACAAAAGTCTCTAACATTGTAGTGGCAGTGTGCCAATTAGGAAGAGTCTCTCCAGTCTTGGCTGTGTGCCTCTACTGAAGAAGTCCCCATGGCATAGCATAAATGCAATTGTTGAGTGAAGGGGGGGGGGGGGGGGGAGGAGGGAGATATTTCATAACACTGTCTTGGCTAGATGCAAAGTTGGAAACTATCAACTATTCAATGCCTGTGCACACACAGACGTGACATGCGTTTTGTGGACTTTTGCTAGGATATTTCCTCTTTAACTCTGACCACTGACAAAATAGACACAGCTCAATTTTGGGGTTTAGTGACTGGATGGAGTTTGACCTGGTACATTGGCAGGGTACAAACACCAAAATGTTGAAAATAATCACCAAGATGCAAAAAGAAGAGATCTGTTTTGTACAGGGCATGATTAAATCCTATTTCCATCTGCGTAATCCCTTTCAACGTTGATTACTCTATGATCAACTGAAATTTCAGGCCATTTTCATCATCATAGTATAGGGCAGTGACATGGAAACCCCTCACATACATGTACATGTATAACCAAATGTCTTAATAGGTGGTCAGTAAACTTAAAGACATTGGTTAACATTGTTATGATTTTAAAAAAATCTTGTTTTGTTATTTGAAAATGTGATAAACATAAGGGTTATAGTGTAAAAATACCAGTCTGAATGTTTCAAAGTATGATATCCACAGGAAGTATTCTTAAACATCAAAAATATGAACCAATGTTTGAAAAATATACAAGGGTTGGTTGCACAGAATAGACATAAGGAGTGCGCATGCGCGAGTGACTCACCTTACCGTACTGTGTGTACTGGCGAATCGCGCGGCGGGAGGCATATAACGGCATTTTCAGCTTCAAGCAAAGTGGTCCTCTTAGTGATTGTCTCGTGAGACGAAGGATAATAAAATCGCCGTTTGTGTCTAACTTACACGTTTTCATTCCAAATTATGGTTGGTTTCAGGGTTTTTTAGTACAAATACACCCACTCATACACATGTTTCATCTTAGTTTGAGAATTTTTTAAATCAGCTACTCACAAAGTTAGCCAATGCCGTAAAGCTATGTTGAGTCAGTGTGCTTGAGTAGAAAATGCATATCTACATGCATGGTTCTCGCCAGTACATAACACCCATGGTTCCAATACCATGCGTAAAGGATTTCAGACAAGGAAGAACCATGTGTGAAATTGCTGCACCATGCGTGGCAACAAGGGTTAAAAAAACATTGGAGTATTTATTCCTAACAATAATGATAAATGCCACAGATTGTTTTGCTTTTTGGCAATGTATTTTTACTATAATGCCATTAGTAGACAACTCCTGCTTACCAAGAAGTATTTTTCATCCTTTTGCTATAGCATATACTGCTGCCACACCTAACTTTAGGTGTTATTCCGTAAAACTTTCGTAAAACTTCCGAAAATTCCACGCTTGGCGCAGTGGGGGGAACCATGTATGGATTTTCTTCTACTGAGAACCCTGTGACTACATGTACATGTATGTACAGTGCATTTGGGGGAAAAAAATGTATACATGTGGTTAGCCGAATTAATTTACAGTTTGTAAGCTTCCATTTTGGCTGGCATTCCCATTCCTAAAAGGAACGCTCACATGACATCAATAATGCACACGTGCTTATCTTTGTAAGCAGGTTAGGCAGGACATTACTTAGTACATGTACATGTAGCCTTGTATAAGATTACAATGTATTTGCAGATAACATTGCATATGTTTGAATGTGATTACCTGTAAAGAATAGGCTAAAAAATATTTTGAATTTGTCAGTGAATGGTTTATTATCAGATGATATGTTGTGTTGAAGCTCAGGCCAGCTTAAAGGAGAATGCAACCCAGGCATCAGTGTAGCACTCTTAGTGAATAAAGATGACCAAGAAGAGTCAACAGTGAAAGTTTGAGCAAAATTGGACAATCCGTTCCAAAGTTATGAATTTTGAAAGTTTCAGTAAATCCCTATTATGGGGATCCTTGAGTTGGCGACTTTGCCAGCATCTGTGATGTCATCATGGACAACTCTCAATTCATTTTGTACATAATTTTTCCCCAAAAAATGATTTATATGTAATTTCAAGCCAGGAATCAACATACATGTAATTCTTCCCAAAATGCTTGCAGAAATAATATAGCCATGTCATACTCCAACAATAAATCAAAACTTTCAAAAGAATTTTTATTTTTCTTGAAAATAAAGAAAATGTTAAATTCTGTGTACAAAATGAATGGAGAGTTGTCCACGATGACATCACAGAGTTGCCAATTCAAGGGCCCCCATAATAAGGATATACTTAAACTTTCAAAGTTCATAACTCTCGAACAGATTGTCCGATTTTCCTCTTCTTGTTCTTCTTCATTCACTGGAAGCACACTGATGTCTGGGTTGCATTCTCCTTTATTGTAAGTTACAGAATGCAGAAACTACATGTACTGTAGATTGAAAGTGATACACATTGTACCTTGAAATTCAGAGACCTTGATCTGCTTGCATTAATATCCAACAACGTTTTAGGTCAAATAGCATATACATGTACATGTACATGTATGTACTGTACGTGGGTAGGAACATAATCAGAATTTATGGAATGCCATGTTGATTTTAATTTGTGCATCGGTAGTGCTTATTTCCTTTCAGAATTAATTGGCAGAAATGATATTCATTTGTAAATGTGATGAGGCCGATTGGTTTGTCAGGGATAGACATTTGATGAATTTTGAAACTTTGAAGCCCTTTGAAGAATAAGTACTGAAATCTGTTGAACTGTTTTATCTTTCATTATGAAGGGCATCACTGAAGGAGTTGAAATTGGAAAAAAATGAGTTGCCCTGCTTGTCTACCTACATGTAAACTAGAATCCATAAAATGATTGATATCCTGGACATGCGAAAAAAAGTCACCCTTAACCGATCAGGCTATCATATTTTTGTTGGATACTGTAAACCAGTGGGGTGTTTCACAAAGACTAAGATTGACTCAAATCAATCTTAACTATGGCAGGCCATTCATGCTACTGTTTGCTTTCACCATCAGTCTCTCAAGGGATGTGCAAATCATGTTCACATATTTGCAGAATATACTTTTTTTTGTTTTCTTCATCAATGACCTGTAAAAAGTTGTCAGATTTGTGACCAAGATTTGCAAATCCTTTGAGAGATCCATGGTGAAAGAAAATAGTGACATGAGTGGCCAGCCATAGTTAAGTGTGATTTTAGTCACTCTTAGTCATTATAAACCCCCCCCCCCGATCATTATCAGAACATTTGTTAAAGATCATCTTTCATTTCTTTCCTTTTCTCCAATCCAGCCCTGCGAAAGCTGCATAGCGTGGCCAGCATGAGCCGACCTGCGGCCAATGGAAAGGCTCGAAGCCACACCCCTACAACCAATCAGGATCTCGCTAGCCTGTTTGAATGTCCGGTGTGCTTCGACTATGTTCTACCACCCATCCTTCAATGTCAGAGCGGCCATCTAGTCTGCTCCAATTGCCGACCAAAGCTCAATTGTTGCCCTACGTGTAGGGGCCCTCTAGGTAAGAACTGTATAGAGCACCGAAGTGATGATGTCACAAAATTTTTTTTTTGAATTTCAGAATTTTGGATACCTTGTCTCGATGGAGCACGATGAAAAACATCCACAGCCCAAATTTTATGGGAATCGGCACATGGGGACCCGATATGAGGCTACATGAATACCTACCTAGCCCCATTGAAATCAGTGTAAATTGGCCTGGTTCTGAACAGTTATGAACCAGGCCAATTTACACTGATTTCATTAGGGATATTTAGGCATTCATGTGGCCATACCTTGGGTCACTGTGAACCGATTCACTTCAAATTTGGTGTGTGGAGGTTTTTCATCATGCTCTGCCGGAATATAGTCATGAAAATGCTCAAATGCAAAAAACAAAATTTGATGACGTCACACTTTGGTACTCTATTGAAGCTTCACCAGTTGCAGAATAACTCATCGTGCATAGGGACATTATAATAATTCTATAAATTCACATAAATATAGTGCTCAAATCTGCCTGAAGAGTCAAGAATACTTGTGTGGTAGTGTTCTGCATATCAAGAGTATGACAGATAAATGTCATTTTTGAAAATTTTAAAGAAAGGTCACCGTCATTTAGTACAAAATAATACTTTTCAAGTGATATACTGCTCACTAAATGATAAGGTACACATATATTGTAAAAGTTACGGTAAAAAGTAGCACATATTTTCTTTTTCTTGATCTTTAACTGCATACACAGTATCTCAATTTGCAAAAAAAGGATATATGTCGGTTTTTGCATTCAAATTTTTCATATGATCCCCATGTACATGTATCGTTTGCCTTGAATATCAGGGCTGTTAGGAAAAAATAATTATAAGATAAATATTTTCTTCTCCATGTGAGGTCATGTAACTCTGTTGCTGCTCTACAGTGTTTGAGCAGAGACGCTGCGATTTGGATGGACCTGTTCAGATGCCTCAAGGGGTCTGTAGTCAAGAATACATGTAACCCACCATACTACTACCTATTAAAAGCCCACCACACATTAAAATCCGGCTGCTACCCAATTTTCGAACAAATGGCATTTTGCATTAGATATGAAAGTTAAAACAAGTGAAATTGTGGGTGCAATGAATGCTGAATATACTCTTGTAAAGATCTTTTGAGCTCTGCACAAAATGAGTGGAAAAACTTTTTGGATAGATGCAAGGAGTCTGTTCTTTCCTTGAACTGTACTTGTACATGAACTGACTTTTGCCACTTTTACCAGTGGGTGCTTGTACAACCAGATGAACATTTTGAATAGATACAGATCTACAGTTACGCGTGGGGAAAATTGTTCAGTTTCCAACGTTTGTGGAAACTGATCTGGACAGAAGCCAGAGTTGACAGTGTGAAAGTAGTTTACGGGAAACCTCAAATTTGTGTTTCCTGTCTCCAGTATAGGAAGTCCCAAGACTTTTTGACATTTGTAATGTACAGCTGTACATACTAGTATACAGTACATGTATTGCATGGATCTATACAAACATACAGTAATACGCTCTAAAATGTAGAGAAAGGAATGTCACTGTACACAGGGTTCATACTGGTCAGGGAATTTCTGGAAAGTCAGGGAATTGGAAGTTCTTTTTTTCCAGATGCAAAAAGTCAGGGAAAGTCAGGGAATTTGTCATTTTTTCTGGAAAATCATGGAAAATCATTTGTTCAAGATATTTTTCATGTTAATAAATTTGCGCTCCAGCCGGCCCTGCATTCATGGCATACAGATACATGTAGATTTGAAACTCTTCTAATCAGTGCACTTTTATGTAACTTTTGCATCACATGTGATCGATGAGTCATGGAAATTTGTATTTTTCTACTGTGGAGAGTCATGGAAAGTCATGGAATTTTGAAAATGTATAGATGTAAGTGTATGAACTCTGCTGTACACTACTTAGATTACCCTTTATGCTGCCAATATGTACAAACGGTTATCACACAAATAATATTTCCATGAAATACTGCTAATACATTGTAGAGTCAAGGCTGATTTAGTAACTAGCTTCGAAAGATCACTGTTTTGTTTCCCTTGAATATTTTTTCCCATTGAAACGTGTATTAAAGGAATCTGTTCATAAAGACCACCTACTCATAAAGGCTGCTTTTCTTGTCTCCCTTAGGTGGTGTTTATATACAGGTTTCACAGCATTTTAATTTCTTTTTTATCATGGAGCTAATTGTAATCTGTGATATCAAAACTTCTCCATTCATGAACCCTATTCACAATATTTGTATTAAATATATTTGAATGCAGAAATCATGTTTTATCAAACACTTTTATTCCAAGGAAGCTTGACTGAAGTCAGAAGGCTTCTAGTTTGACCTTAATGTTCCTGCTAATTTTCCATATACAGTGTATTTGCCACACATTTGATTTCATGAGACTGCACCATGCTTTCAAAATACTGCTTTCTGTAATACAACAATTCAAGGGATTAATACAAAAGATATTTTGCAATGGTGATATTAGTTTGGTTATTACACTTCTGGTATACATGCATGTTATGGGTTTTCCTGTTGATAAGCTGCTGTCCTTTAGTCAAGAACAGATCCAGAAGGCCATCAAATATGACTTACATGTATGTATTGAGTTAATTCATATAAAAGTACATGTGGGGGGGGGGGGGGGGATGTTCAGTTGCAAAGCAGCGGTGTGTTAGTCAGAGGAAAGTGGAAATGAAGAAAGTATTCAAGGAGATGAGACATTAAGTGGATGAAGTTTTGAGTAAGTGTAAGTTTGTTATTGACCTCTTAAAATAAAGGCTTTCTGATTTTACTGATGTCCTAAAACCTTCATACTCTAGGATTTTTACATTCTTAAGCACTTAGATACATCCGAGATATAAATCCAGAATGTTATTTTTTATTTATTTATAAAAAAAAAAAAATTGTACATGGCAGCCTTGCGACTGAATTGAGTACAATTTACATTAATATTTACATAGAATTACTGCAAAAAAGACAATAATATTAAAAAAGACATAAATTAAAATAGTACATTCATAACAAACCTCTTAAAATAAAATCACAGACCTGTGGCTGAATCCCTCCAAATCCACTAATGTAATGAAAGTTCTCATGGTTTTTCATTTCTTTGTAGGGAGCATCCGTAACTTAGCCATGGAAAAGGTAGCCCAGACCGTTATGTTCCCGTGCCGATATGCCTCGTCGGGCTGCGTGGCTACCATGTCGTACAACGAGAAGCAGGACCACGAAGAAACGTGCGAGTTCCGCCCTTACTCCTGTCCGTGTCCCGGGGCGTCTTGTAAATGGCAAGGGTCTTTGGATCAAGTCATGCCTCATCTCACGCATGCACACAAGAGCATCACCACATTACAAGGTATAGTGAAACCTACTTTGAGGCTTTTCAGATATAGACAAAGCAGAGAAGCGACTTGTGGGCAGCACCATTACTGCAGTTTCCTCAAGTTAGTGCGTATCATACTGCATATGTAACTCTATGGTTGGGAATGGATTTCTCTATCGCGCACGGTACCAAAGATCACAAAGCGCACACTTTATAATCTTTATGTGCTACATACAGCTGCGGGACACCACAGAAATGCACTGCACTATTACATTCTGGGGACGCCGCAGTTTTGGCGGATCGTATGCTGCCCTCAGTGATGAGCCAGATAGGTCTATACTAAAAACCATGTCAAGCAAGACTGAGGCATCATTTTATGTACTAGATGAAAGTGGTCATGAGAAACACAACTGAGATGTTGCGTACTCACTTCCTGTGTGTTATTGAATTACGCTTTAAGAAATGCTGTTTACGTGAACAAGCTGTTAGGGAGAACCTGTTTATAAAGACCAGAAAGAACGTGGAGACATAACTTTAGGTGATTTATAAATTTCACTTGGCTTTATGTATATCTGACATAGCAAGTCAGCCTGAAAAACAAAATACCAGTAAAAATGAAAGCACCTGAGATGAAGAAAATGAGTATGACAAGCATGCATTTGCAGTCAGTGCTCCCACTCTTTGGAACAATCTTCCCTTGTACATATCCGTCAGGCCACTATTATTGAATCCTTCAAAGTCGTGCTAAGAACTCATCTGTTTCTTTCTTAATTCTGAGTCCTACATGTTAATATATTTTTATTTTAGGTTGTTAATTCATGTTAATATTATGTATGCTATTTAATTATTTTATATTAATGTCTTATCGCCTGTACAAAACATGTTAAAAGCGCTATAAATTCCAAGTTGACACTGAATAAAATGTCTAAAATTCTGATGAAGTATTGAGTTTGATACCTGCCCTGTAATTCAATTCCTGTATTGCGTGTTGTGTACAGGTGAAGACATAGTATTCCTAGCTACTGACATCAATCTTCCTGGTGCAGTAGACTGGGTTATGATGCAGAGCTGCTTCGGACATCACTTCATGCTAGTCTTGGAGAAGCAAGAAAAATATGACGGACTGCAACAGTTCTTCGCCATTGTCCAGCTAATTGGATCAAGAAAACAAGCAGAAAACTTTGCTTATAGGTAGGTAAAGAATAGCATTTCGTCCTGTTTTCATTGTTTCTAACCAGATTATAATGCCTTTGCTGTACCATTTTAGCACCCTAGGGGTAAGGTTAACCCATTCATGATAGAGGTCCACATTTTGTGGTTTGGCCTTAAATCTTTTGATGCAAAGCCCTAAAAATCATACCAAATACATGAGCAGAAAGAGCAAAAAATTCTACACAAACTGGGCCCATTTTTGTTGCGTTAATATTCGTTGTTTGATGCTGAAAATTTTTTAAAAGAAAATAAGCATTAAAATCCTTAAATTGGCAAAGTGATAGAAAGTTTAAAATCACAGTTTTCCCCTGCAAATTGGCAATGTTTTGACTTATCATAATTTCCGTCAATCTATATTCATTTCAGATACAAGACGTTTTAAAAGAAAATGTAGCAAGAAAATAAAAATGTTGGATTTGCCAATTTGAAGAATAAAAGCTGATCAAATAAGGCATTAAATAATTCCTGTTAGGAATGGGCTAAAAGCAAAATATAAACAAAACAATTGTTGTTTACATGTAGTTATTAAAGTTGCTATAAACTGTACCTCCAAATAGCAGGATCTTTCTACAGGATTTATAAAATGTCTGGGCTTCTGATTTTCCCATCATGCACCATTCTCCCTTGTAGAATCTTAGAATATTCTTAACCCTTAAGCTGCAAAAGCCATGTACACTAGCCTTCGTAGCATTGCCAAATACACGTATAGTTGCATGCTCACTCGGGGGGGGGGGGGGGGATATGTGGCTGGCACAATAAGGATTAAAGGAATTTTCTGCATGTCCACGTCAGAAGTAATGGTTCGTAATTAAAGAATGCTCATTTTCCGTGGGATTCGTTGGCAAGGATCCAAAATAGAAATACAATTTTTTCTAGAATTGTAATCTTAAGCTAGAAATCACCCAAAGATGGTGGTGTTCAAATGTGACCAGTTTACTGTCAATTCAAAGCATTAAAATCAAATATGACTGACTATACATTTAGAAGAAAGAAAGAATGGAATTAGAGAAAGTAGTGTGCAGCAAACATGGATTAATGTCTTCCCAAAAAACGTTAGTGCCAGGCTGGGATTCAAACCCTCAACCCTTTGATTGAGAGTCAAGTGAATGAACCACTAGACCACGACACCTCCACATTAATCGCTTAATAATCGCATAATACCTGTAGAGTGGGATTCTAACATCTCAAAAGATGCAACGAACACGATCATCTTTAAAACAATTTTAGCGATATGTATCACTGAAAAAATGAGGAAAAAGGCGAAAGGCGTCTATTTTATGTATTTTTTACTCACATGCCTTGAAAATGCCACTTAAATGCAAAAAATCACGAAACTGGTATAAATTGAATGAGTGTGCGGACAAGGGCATCTTCCTCTTTTTAGCGTCATATTTACACCATCACCTTTTCTTGTATAAATCACATTGTTCTTGTTCGGATTTTGATGAGTTACTCCCTAGGATATGAGGATTAAAATGAGGTCAGCCATTAGAGGAATACAAAAGGGAAAGTTTGTCAATTTTAAGTGAAATATTACAGGTAGGTGCGCAGACAAGAAGTCCCATCATACATTTTCTTCTTTTCCCTATCCAGGTTAGAATTAAACGGCCACAGGAGACGATTATCCTGGGAAGCTACGCCCCGTTCTATCCATGAGGGCGTTCAAGCGGCCATCATGAACAGCGATTGTCTTGTCTTTGACTCCAGTATCGCCCAACTCTTCGCAGAGAACGGCAACCTGGGTATTAATGTTACAATATCAATGTGCTGAGGCCAGCTCTTATAATCTAAGTGCAATCTTGTGTCTTTTTTTTTTTAGATTAGATAATTTCCTATTTTGATATGGGTGCTACATATAATTATTTGGTGAGTATTAGATGACGTTTTTGCCCATATTACTCCTTGCGTTGCAAGAGATTTGAGAACTGTGAAATTTGAAAGCACTTTACAGGCAGAGACGGACCTGAGGTGATATTCAAATGATTGAAATATGACGCTCCTACAATTTGCAATTAATTTTGCTTTTTCTTTTACGAGGAGGCTTGCAATAACTTGGACTTTCAGTATTCAGTATTCCTATCATTATTCTGAACCTCAGTTAGGATAATTTTACATATTTGAAATTTTATATTTAAAGACATTGGTTAACATAGTTATGATTTTAAAAAATCTTGTTTTGTTACTTGAAAATGGGATAAACATAAGGGTTATAGTGTAAAAATACCAGTCTGAAAGTTTCAAAGTATAATATCCACAGGAAGTATTTTTTAATATCAAAAATGTGAACCAATGTTTGAAAAATATACAAGGGTCGGTTGCACAGAATAGACATAAGGAGTGCGCATGCGCGTATGACTCGCCTTTCCGTACCATACTAGTATTGGCGTATCACGCGGCGGGAGGCACATAACGGCATTTTCACATTCAAGCAAAGCGGTCCTCTTAGTGATTGTCTCGTGAGACGAGGGATAATAAAATCGCCGTTTGTGTCTAACTTACACTTTTTCAATTCAAATTAGGGTTGGTTTCAGGGTTTATGAGTACAAATACAAGTACTCATACACATGTTTCATCTTTGTTTGAGAATTTTTTAAATCAGCTACTTACAAAGTTAGCCAATGCCTTTAATGCAAAGTGTGATTTCCTCCCAAATAAGGTTGCCGTCGTGTCGTATTATGTGCGGTGGCCTTAAGAGGTACTTTTCAAATTTAGACCCAGTGCATTGTGTTAGCTAGGAATCCTAGATTTATAGTCAGTCTGAAAAAAATATAACAATGCTTGGGTTAATTTTTTTTTTCCGTGGGGAATAAATCATGTACATGTAGACAGTTATGAAAAGTTCTGTGTTGCCTTTTCTAGTTTGTATATTTTGTAGACCATTACATCAAATCTGACATTGTTGTAACCCATGGTAGTAAAGTGTCTCCTTTTAATCACTCATGCAATCTTACAATCTAGAATACGGTAATAGATTTTACACATTTATACATGAGCAAAAAGAGCAAAATTCACTGAAAATTATGAACTTTTTTCCTATAGACTATATTGTGCTCTTCTCGAAAAAGAGCAGTTTTATGGTAAATAATCGTTTAAATCTCTGATTTGGCAATGCAGTGTAAAATATGCAATATTTATTTTTGTGTACAAATCGGAAATTTCTCCGCTAAACACTACAGTTTTCATTCACAACCATGCTGGAGTGGAAAATTGAAGTAATTGTTCCCAATTTGAGGAGTGATAGATAAGAATATAGCTCTTTAAAAAAAATGATGTTGTGCTATAGGTTAAGGCACAAAATGATAATCTCTTTAAAACACAAAATGATAATCTCTTCACCTGAAATTTGTATTTTTTTTTTCTTCTCTAGATGAAATAAGTGCACTCTGTTGTGAGTTTGTGATCCCCTCCCGTTTTTTTGTCTTTTAAGTGTTGAATTGTACCACAGATATGATTATATGTAGCACCCTATATGAGTAGCTTCTCAAATTCACAAAAATAATTTCTGCCCTACTTTGGCAAATCAAGAAATCACAAATGTCTTTATAAAAAAAAGACACCTTTCAAACAATTTTCACATTCTTTTGAATGAAAATTTTGAATGAAAATTTTGAATAACTACAAATATATGATCAATCCAAATTCACATTTTTGTGGAGAGGATGGGGGCATTCCCCCCCCCCCCCCCCCACACACAGAGTTTTCTCTGTTCTTTTTTTTTGGGGGGGGGTCATAGATATATTTCTTGATTTCTTTTTCCAGAGTAGGGCAGAATTGGCTTGAAGAATTGGTCATTAAAAAAAAAAAGATTCTGTAGTCTTAGTCTTGTATGAAATCTAACATTTTCACAGCATTCACCTACCAGACTTATGTAAAAATGAATTTTTTGGAATGAATACTTGTATATTGGAGCAAGAATCTTTTCATGGTATTCACTTAGTTAACCCATAGCTGTACAGTGCCTCCTTTTAAGGTTTGTTCACATGTGGAACAGCCAACCCCCGCAATAGTTCATGTTTTTTTGCGTGTAAATGAATGGTATACATGTGCGATGTAAAAAAAAGAGGCAGAAGGTATCTATTTTGGTCCATTTGCATTTCTGTGCGGTATGATATGCCATTCTCGAACAAGAACAGTTCAATTGTTCAGTTCAATGATAAGTTTTACAATTTATTCGTGAGCAGAAAGTGGAAAAATCACCAAAAATTATGAGCCCATTCCCCATATACTATATTGTGCTCTTCTCAAACAAGAGTGATTTTATGGTAAATGATCATTAAACTCTTTAAATTGGCAACACATTGTGCATTATATGATCATTATTTTTGTGTACAATTTGGCATTTTTTTCTGATAAATTTTGCAATATTCATTCACGGCAGTTCATGTTATATGCACATCAGTTGCTTTGAGAACATGTAGGACTGGAAAATGAAAAACGTTGCCAGCTTGAGGAATGAAAACTGATTAATTTATATAGCTTTTAAGAAACCACTGTACTGCTATGGGTTAAATGAATGTAACAAATTATACGATTTCGATGTACACGTATGCATTATTGAATTGTGTATTGAATTATTATATATGCATTGCCTCATTTTCGAAGGCAGTGTATAGTTCTTGTTTGTTTATAATGTATGTATGTGCTTTGGCCGCTTATTTCGTAGAGTTGGAAGGACTCAATTCCCATTTGCATCAGTTTGAGAATCGATAATTTTGTTATCCTCGTATATATATTCATATGAAATGACAATGAACCCGTTGAGCACAATTTGCTTCGACTATACATGTAACACACATTTTCCATAGACCCTATCACAAGTTATCTCGGACTTAGTATTCAATGGGTTAAAGTCACTTGCAGACCATATTATAGCAACGTTTGCAGATTGAAATCTTGAGAATTATTAATGATTGCTGTTGTTGTGCCAAAGAAGCAGTTTCAGATTGTAGAAGTTCAGTGCGCTAACTCTGTCTTTGAAGTTAAGAGCACTAATTCTGTCATTACATGTATTTCAGCGTAGAAGGTCAGTGCTCTCATTCTGTCTTATTTCAGCATTTGAAGTGGAGGTTCCATGGGGATATGTAGATGTCTTTGGTTGTGAGAGGGCACTGTGTTGAGCAGGTGATGCCATAGCTCCAACCCTTGGAGCACCAACTTTGGACAGCATGCTCGACTGCGCAAACATGTACCAGTCTATCCATATACACTTGGCATTTGCTTGCTGCTAATCCCGACCCAGACCTACACAGAAATGCCAACTGTTCCTTTTTTGCAGTATATTACACTGTTTTTTATCAAAAATAATGCAGGTTTCATGGAAAATACTTTTTTTTCTAAAATTGTATTACTACAGATGTCTATTGCAGAAAAGGTGAAAATACGGTTTTCCACGCCGAATACTTTTTTATCCCTCAGAGTACTGCAGTGCTTTTTACAAGGTTGTTATCCCTGCCTACAGATGCTGGTCAATTCTGGGCAGTCTGAGAATTAATTGCATAAGTCCAACATACACGTTGGACACACAAATTGTAATTTACAAGTGAATGTGGCTTTATTACTTGAATCAGGCATTCCCCTTGGTCGCCTAGTGACCAATCCCTTTAAGCTTCTGCGATTTCTAACAAAATAGTGTTGCTGATTTGAGGCTTTAGATTCTCTTTTTTTCTTTTGGCAATTGATGTATTGGAGTTGTATTGCATGTAAGCTTTTTTTTTTTTTTTTTTGGAGTGATGTGTAACAGGGGTCAGGGGTCGCTTGATCCATCAACTCAGGATGATTGTGAAATCTGTAGCATATATTTTCTCTTTTCTTGCATTGCTGTAGTTATGTATTGTCTGCTGAATGATTGAAGAGCATGAAATCTGGAAAAGCAAAGCACTTTGGGGCTGCTGAATAGCTTTCTTTGACCCGTTGACTGGAAAGTTTTACCAGTTCTCATAGGTTTAACCGTCAATAGCCCTCCCTCGACATTTTTCGCGAATAATTTTTCAACGCAAAAAGGATACCCGCTGAAATTTCATGCCTTTTTTCTTTCACATCCGTGCACATTTTAAGACCCTATTGCAAAAATTTGGGGGTACGGTTGGGGATGTATAGCACATATTTGTGACCGATGTCACAGAAACAGTGGTTTCCAATGGTTTTAAAAGAAGTGTTGTCAGAAGAAAGGTTTTTTTTTTTTCTGTTTTTTATATCATAAATTTGACAATGCATTCTTGTAAGATGCATGATGGGACGCTGAGATGCCAAGTTTGGTCACGATTGGTCGATAAATGTCCGAGATCTGAGGGGGGGCACAAAAAAACCCCCCCCCCCCCCCCCAGGCTATGCAGTTTCAAAATACCCCAGACTATAAAGGGTTAATACAGGGGCCCCCAGTTCCAGTAGGCAACTAGTTAGCGATAATTCATTGCTAGATTACTCAGTAGCTATTACTTTGGATGATATGAATAGGAAAAGGTTGTAATCTACAGGTCAGACCTGAAGGAGTTATGCTCATGAGTTTCTCTCACTAATTTTCTCATCTTATGGAAATCGCTCGGCTACAGATCTTCTCAAAAGAAGCCTCAGTGATACTTTGTGAGAGCTGGGAGTGTTTCACAAAGACTCGAGTTAAGTTTGACTAAGAGTCATGCTTAAGTGCCAATGTGCATCCAGCATTTAACGCGTAATCTCATTTGATAGACTTCCCTATAGTGCGCGTCCCCTGAGCATGATCTGATGACGTAATATACAGCACGCAACCAGGAATTTAAGTGCAACTATAAGTCAAACTTAACTCTGTGTGAAACACCCCCTTGATCATTTTTGCCTACTTCTCTTATTGAATATAGATTAATAGCCCTGTGTTTGACCAATGCAAATCACCTACTTATTCGTGTCTTGTAGTTATTGTAGCTGAAATTATGTAGATTTATTAGAATTGATCTAAAAGTAACAAGTATTGTCTCAATTTACCACCTCTTTATGCTAAAGTTGTTTGTGTATGACCCTATTTGCGTTGTGAAAGACGCACACTTTCAGTCTGTTGTATATAAGATTGCTTTAATGTATATGCCCTATGTTTTTATATTGTGTAATGCATCTGTTTGGTTATAATTGACTGTACAATTATCACAATTTTCAGAATCTAATTATAAACACATGTATGAAGGTCTTATTTTTGCTTTTTCATGACTTTATTTGAGATGAGAAACCTGTTATAGTGTCTTCTCTGAACACCTAGGGTTAGGGTTGGGGTTGTGATAGGGGTTTTGCTTCAGAATAATGTCAGGATAAGGATTAAGGTTAGTGTTAGGTTTGAGGCTATGTTTTATGTTTGGCCTAAAGTGTAGATTTTCTATGCGAGTAAATACCTTCAGGGCCCCATTTCATCAAACTTTTCATCAATAACAAGCTGCAATAACTGTTATAAGCTATGATATCCTTGCATCTTATTGGCTGAGAGCAATTTTGTCATGGAATATGGCAGTTGTTACTGATAACAAGTTTTATGAACGGGGGCCCAGATTTGTAAAGGGTATCGTGGTAGGATTTTTTCCTTGAAACACCATGTAAGCTTACAACAGTTGCCTGAATTAAACACAAGGTAATTCTTTCCAAAGGTTTCTGAAGCACGGAGGATGCCATATTGTTATGTGATACATTTTAGGAAATAACAGAATGGGCCTTTTTTTAAAATTCAAGCTAAGTTTAAACTACCATTTCTTAATTCAGGGCCCCATTTAATTAAACTTCTTGTCACTAACAACTGTCAAATTTCTATGACAAATTTGCTCTCAGCCAATCAGATGCAAGGATTTCAGAAGCTTTTAACAGTTATTGCAACTGGTTATTGATAGCAGATTTTATGAAACAGGGCCCTGTCCTCCAGATTTTTGTATCATTGGGTACTTTAGAGATGGCAATTTTATAGCTTTTTCTGATTTCAGGTCCCGTTACCTCCCTATTTTATTCTGTCAGTATCTCATCGTAGTCTGTTCTACAGGTTGTTACATGCATTTCATGTGCTACCATTTTTTACAGAGAGTACAAAAAAATGGACCAATGTTTCTTTATGTAGGCAACCACAGTTTATGAAATGTCAGACTTTATATCACTGTAGCTGTAGTCCAATTTGTTATCACAAATTTCTGAGAGAGAACATGCATTTTTGGTTCCGTGTCGTTTTTCGGAAGGAGCGTTACTCCACTGCTTGCATTGTCCGAAGGTGGTTTGGAACTTCAAAGGTTCATTACTGTCAAGTTTCGTAATTGTGGGCCCTGTGTCATAAAACTTGTTATCTGTAGCAACTGCCAGATTTCTATGACAGATTTTCTGTAGGTCAATCAGATGCAAGGATATATCAGAAACTTATTAACAAGTTATTTGCAACTTTTCATTGATAACAAGTTTTATGAAACAGGGCCCTGAAGGTTCATCATTCCAATGGGAATATGTGCTTCAGAATAGTCTTCAAAATTTTTGAATGTTTGAAAAGAAACCCCAAACTTTCGAACTTTTGATGAAACGAATTCCACCTCCCCCCCCCCCCCCCCCCGACATTTGAAGACACTAGGAAGTTTACCAGTCTTACATTTACAGTTAAATTTTGGAAATTTTGAATTTCTTAATTATGCTGGAGAAGGTATTGTTGTAAGAACCTCTAACTGGAAAGCAATTGTAAACTGCATTCACTTAATCTAGTTTGTTGGAGTAGTGTATTTAATATGGAAGGTAGATGTAACTTTTTATATGAATTGTGAAATTTTTTATTCTCATATTTTATGACGGAGGTGGAGGAGGGAAAATGTAAGGAGATCAGAAAGTTTGTAATACATGTACGTTTTGTGGAAATGTTAGACACCTGGCCCAAGGGGGGGGGGGGTATTAAAATAAATTGTGTTTGTTCACTTTTCTGAGAAATGCTTATAGGAAAACCTATATGTTAGACACTGTTATAAATGTCTCGGTATAACATAATTTGATAAATGTCATTAATTGGAAGTAAGTTATGAAACTTTTCATTGTCGAGAGGCAATATGTCTGACAAGCCTCAATACTTGGTGATCTGTGATGTTTGGTTTTGTTTAATGACCCTCCACATTAAAGGGGAATTCCACCCTGCTGTGAAGCTGGCTTTAATAAAAGCAGAATAATAAGAGAAATGGATCTGTGAAATACTTCACGAAAATTTGATATGAGATTTACATAGTTGTTGTGCATTTAAAAGATTTAGTATGATTTTATTTTATTTCATTCTCAAATCAGTATCTTTCTATTTGTTTTGTACCTTGGAATTTCATGAATTTCCAGTTTTCTGTTTTTGTTGTAAGAATAGATAAATGTCAGAGAGGATAAGTGTAAATCTTTATATACCATGTGCAGGGTGCAGTCACAATAAAAAATATCAATCTGCAAAAATAGAAATTTATGTTTATTTCATATTCAGAATACATATAAGGTGATGCATACTTGCAAGATAGATCATGTACTTGCCAATTTGTTTTAGAGGGATCACAACCTTAAAAAACAGGTTATTTTTCATATCCCTTTTTGTCAAACTTTTGCTGATAGTGGAAACCCTTTATAATGCAGACTTTGGGACCTTCTTGCTATTAAAGCAGAAATCTCTTTATATCGGAAATCTTTATATCGTGTTTCCACTGTACATGTTTCTCTGGTATTTATGCTTTTATATAAGCCAGCTGAATGGTGGAGTGGCATTTCCCTTTAAATGCAATGTAGTATATTATAGTCTTGTATATAGTGCGCACTTTCTGTAACTATTGTATTATACTGTAGGGAAATACATGTCAGGATTTTCTGTATAAAAAACATTGAAATGAGTTCAATGTTATTTGGAACGACCAGTGGTCACAAATAAAAAAAAAAAACTTGAGAAAATTTACAAGTGTGTATGGACTTTGTTTCCTGATGGTTGCCTTGAAACTTAAACCCATAGAAGTACAGTGTCTCCTTTAGGTGACACTTTTGCAGTATCTGTAGGTCCAGAATGCTGGGCAGTACAAATCATAGATGAGCAGAAAGAAAAAATCACTGAAAAAATTAAGTCCATTTCTAGTGCAGTATGGTGTGGCGTTCTTGAATTAGAGCAATTCAATTTTAACTAATCATTAAGTTGGCAACACAGTGAATATTATGTAATTACTCTTTCCATGTTCAAATTGGCAATTTTGGATTAAATTTTGCATTCATAATTCACTTTGATTTATGTTATACATATATATCCATATCTATTTTTTTCTCAAACTATGTAAGAGTGGAAAAAAAAATAATTGTTGCCAATTTGAGGATTGAAGATGATTAATTTAGACCTCAAGAAAGCTCTGTTGAGACAGATAGGGCAAGAGAAGAATGTGACGGAGAGGAGAGAGAGAGAGAGAGAGAGGGGGGGGGGGGGGTGCTATAGCATCGTCGTATTAATGTACAATGTAGTGAGAAGACATTATGGGCAAGAACGAGTGTAGTTAAACCGAGAAAGTTTCCATGGTCGCGAAAAGAGGAATGCTCACTTTGAGGTATTTGCAGTTAAAGTAGCTAAACTATAAAGAAAATTATTTTAAAAACCGTGATACTTCAGATCATAATTGCGTTTATATATATATGTATATATATATATATATATATATATATATATATACATATATATATATATATATATATATACATCTGATTCGAGGTGTAAAGTAGAGAACTAGTCCATTTTTTTTCCAATATCAGCCCGTTTGGTGGTAAGCTTCAGACTGCAACGCAACAACGCCAGCTACGACAAAGCTATGAAAGCGCTTGTGGCCGAGCTAGCCACACAGAAATAGAAGACGTCTTCTATTTCTGTGCTAGCCACACGTACAGTATTTCTTGTCCAGTGGCTAGCCATAGAAATATAACTTAGTTAGATTTCGATGGAGCTAGCTAGCAAACGAAAGATTGTATTTTGTAATAGAACCAGTAAATACAACTGACGGAGGAAAAAGAAGTAATTCTTAAGCCATATTAAAGGCTCATACCCCCTTTCCGACAAGAAATCCCCTCAAAAATCCATTCCGACTTCATTGTTTACTACTGCATGTAATGTTTTATCATTCTCTGTTAAATGCTCCAATGACAAATTGCGTCATATATATATATATATATATATATATATATATATATATATATATATATATATATATGAGAGACAATAGAGAGAATAATAGCGTAGTATGAATCAAAGTTCCCCAGAGCTGTCCTACCATTTTGGAAATTTTGCAAAGGTTGAAAAAATTTCTCCGCCGGGAATCATGGATGTTATCAACAACAAACTGAAACTTGGAATGCCTTCACACATCATCGACAGGAGCCACAGGATTAAACCCAGACCATTCGCCGGTGGTTCTTCAGGCTCACAAACGTCATCTCCCAAGCCAATTATCGTCAAGTTTGTGAGATATAATATACGACAACAAGTATATAATGCTCGAAGAAATAATACTTGAAGAAAACAGCCAAGAAGGTCTTCATACGTGAGAGCTTGACATCGAAGTGACAAAAACTCGTCAACGAACTGGTGAAACATGACTCAGTAAGGCGAGTGTGGGTTCAGGATAGTAAAATCCGTGTGTTGACTGTTGACGATAAAAAACTCACGGTGAGAAGTATCCAAGATCTTGAAAATGACTTGTGATTCCATAGTTCAATCTACCTCTTGATGTATGTTTTTAAACTGTTGCTCATTTCTTATGTCTGTTTACTCACGTACATTTGCAGCCTCTCAAAATCCCAAGTATACATGTCTGTCTTGTAAGAGAGAAGTTAAATCCAATCAGAATGCTCTCAAGATTATGCGTATCTTGTAAAAGATGGGCCCACCTTGTATGTTCGCGGGCTACTTTTGATACTTTTCTGTCTGATGTAAACTGTATATGTTACCCTTGCATATTTGATGAACTCCCCCAAAATTCATGTATTAATATTTCACTGCCTTGTGAGACTGGTTTATTACATCATAATGAATCAGCCATGTATGATAGCTACCACGATTGTGATGATATTTTCCGTAAAGTCAATTCGTTATCCGGTCTTAATATTGCACATTTAAACATATGTTCTTTGTTCAAAAATATAGACGAAGTGCATAATATGTTGTGCAAGCAAAATATCCAAATATTGTGTCTCTGTGAAACAAGGTTAGATCCTTCAGTGTCTGATGTAGAAATAGATGTTCATGGTTTTAGAGTTATTAGAGCAGATAGAAACCGAAATGGAGGTGGTATATTGATATATATTAAAGATAATATTTTGTTCAACGTGAAACATGAGTTGTCTCTTGACGGCTTGGAATCGATGTGTGTTAAGATAGGCTATGCATTCCTAAACAGAAACCTTTTCTTATTGTATATTGGTACAGACCACCAAATTCACAAACTGCTGTTTTCGACTTGTTTGATAGAGCACTACAATCTATTGAATCTTTATCCAAGGATTTTATACTCTTGGGAAAATTAAACTGTGATATAATGAAGCAGCCACCATCTTGCCAAACTAATGAGCTTAGTAGAAGAGTATGATCTTAAATTACATGTTGAAAAACCTACGAGAATAACGCAAACTACTGCCACTCTAATTGATGTATAATATTCTTCAAATTGCAATAAAGTCACATTTTGTGACGTCGTTCCTTTAAGCATGAGTGATCATTATATAATAATTTGCTCCTTTGGAAAACACAAATCTCCCCAGGTGTGACATAAGTTTGTGTATTCACGTAATTTGAAAAAATGAATTTAAATGATTTTAAATATGATTTAAGTCATATATGTTGGCAAAACGTCCTCTCTGAAAGTGATGCAAATAGTACTTATGAAATGTGGTCGAGGGAATTTTGTTCAGTGTTGGATAAACACGCTCCTCTTCGTAAAAAGAGAGTGCGGCAAAAAGAAACGTCTTGGATAAGTAAAATTATTTGAAATAAAATAAGGGAACGAAATACCATGAAAATCAGAGCTAAATCTTCCAAATCGGAGGTAGACTGGAAATTGTATAGAAAAATGAGAAATTCTGTAACTGATATGATAAGAAAGGCTAAAAAATCGTATATATCTGAAATTATTTTGAATAATAAAGGAAATTGAACTGCGATGTGGAAATATTTGCGATCTATGTTACCCAATAAAAAGAATATGCAATTAATTCAAAAGTTGTCTATCAATGGAGAAGATATTTTTGGATACAAGGAAATGCCACACGCCTTAATGATCATTTTGTTGATATCGCTGCTAAACGTAAACAGAATTTTACCTTTGGTAATACTTTAGAACAATTTCTGGCCAAAGTTCAAACCACATTCAGCTTTAAACCAATATCCTGTCAAGATGTTAAGAAACATAAAATAGCGAGGAAAAAGGCTACTGGCCTAGATCAAATTCCAGCCTGTGTAATTAGGGATGCTGTTGACTTTATCCTTTTACCATTGACGCACATTGTTAATACTTCATTATAATGGTAAGGTCCCACATGCGTGGAAAGGGGCTCGTGTAACGCCAAATTTAAGGGCGGTGATTCTACAAATCCGTCGAACTATAGACCGATCTCAGTTCTCCCGGAGTTGTCCAAAGTATTAGAAAAGATCGTGTTTGATCAAGTGTATAACTAACTGTCTTACAATAGCCTGCTCGATCCATGCCAACACGGGTTCCGCCCAGGTCATTCAACTACTACTGCCTTGTTGAATATAGCAGATGATTTTGTAAAAAAAAAAATCGGCTATGGATATGTCATTGGCATGGTTACCATAGACTTAGAGAAAGCCTTTGACCTGATTTCGTTTAACATATTAATTAGAAAATTGTCCTAATTTTTTGTTTGACGAAGGTGCAGTTAACTGGTTTTGTGACTATTTTTGTGGTAACATGTCTAACTTTCGCAGGGTAGAAAGCGGAGTGCCCCAGGGCAGTATTTTTGGGCCCCTCCTTTTTATTCTTACTCTAAATGACTTGATAACATCGGTCAAAATGTTCCCTTTCCTTATACGCGGACGATACGTGTCTTTATTTTGCATCAAAAGAGCCAAAAGATTTGGAAACATCTATAAACAGATATCTAATGTATATTTCTAGATAGCTCTCAAATAATGAATTGTGGATCAATACTGATAAATGTCAATCAACGTTATTAGATTCCAAGGCTAAATTGTGGTTATTTGATAATGTGAAAATTAAATTCAAAATTCTCAATTACGGAAAGTAAAGCAATGTAAATATCTTGGCGTGATGATAGATGATTGTCTAACATGGACTCCCCACATTGACAGTGTTAGAAAAAAAAAAGGTCTTACAGATCTTTTATTCTTTAAAGCGTATCAGATTTTATATACCTATAGAAGTACTGCCCTCCTGTTGTACAAATTGTAATCCAACCACTTTTCGACTATTGCAGTATCATTTGGAGAAATGGCTATGAAACTCAGCTAAATCTTTTCCAAGTTCTACAGAATAGAGCACTGAGATCGGTCTTACAGGTAGATTATCGCTTCAATAGAGCCACTTTGTATAATACACTAGAGGTCGATCAACTCAACGAACGGTGGAAAAAGCAGTCTATTTTAGTGGCTATAAATTAGTTAACAGCCTAGTCCCATCTTCATTGTCCACACGCATCCAACTTAAATCCCACATACATATGTTACGTAACATGAATTGCCAAATTGAATTACCACGGCCACATACAAACGTCCTGAGAAAAAGCCCATTATATTCAGCCTCTAAGCTTTCCAATGACCTCCCTGCCAATATCCGATCAGAAAAAAGCCCGGCAGCATTTGTACGATTTCTATCTCTTTCCTGAACCCATCAACCCACCCCAACCTTTTCTTTGGTTACCGGTTCAATCTTTAAATCTCATCCATACATGTTTTTATTTATTCTTATTTCAAATATTTTTTTTTCTTATGTTACTTTTCATTTGATATCTAGTTGTTTTCCTTTTTCATGATTTATTGCTTTTGTTTTAAGTTATTTTGATTCATTGTTATTCCAGTTATGTTCTGTTTTCATATATTTGTTTTGTATTTCTTGTATCGTTATGTTTGTTTTCTGTTCACGACCTTGCTGAAAAGCAGCTTTCAGCTGATGGCAGGTTTTTACTCGTGATGAAATAAATTAAATACAATACAATACAAAACCAACCCGGGCCTTTGGCTATGAACGCCGATGCCTTAACCACTAGACCACGGAGACAGGCCAGTGGTTTCGGCTACTCCAAATTTCGCTCAACCGACAGTTTGACAAATCTTCATAGCCAAAGGCCCGGGTTCGATTCCTGGCGGAGACATTTTTTCAACCTTTGCAAAATTTCCAAAATGGTAGGCAGCTCTGGGGAACTTTGATTCATGCTACGCTATTATTCTCTCGATTGTCTCACATGTATTTATTTTCACGAGAGTTGCTAAAGCTGTAGTATATGTTACCTGATCACAGATATATATATATATATATATATATATATATATATACACCCATAGAAAGAAATTTGACAAATGCAAACAACTTTGGCAATTCCCTTGTAAATAATTAACACTGGAAGAAATGCATGGGAGAATGATAATTGCGTAGCTCCCTCAATGTTCCCCAGAGCTGTCATCCATTCCCGGCGGAGGCATTTTTTCAACCCTTGATTCAAAATGGATTACAGCTCTGGGGAACATTGAGGGAGCCACGCAATTATTATTCTCCCATTTTCATTTCTTTAGGAATATATATATATAAATGTATATATATATATATATATATATATATATATATATATATTGAAAAAATAAATACAATGAAGCTGACGTAGCTCTCGATCATGTCCTTTTATTGTAATGGCAATTTTCGGCCAACAAAACAAGATTTATTATTCGAAGAATGGAATGATATCCTGAATACAAATGATGTGAATACTGCGAATGCAAATTTTAATTCAAAGCTACAATTTTATTGCAATAAAAACATTCCACTTGTAAGAAATAAACGTAATCGTAATACACCTATAAACCCATATCTAAGCCCATGGAAAGGTATACTTAAATCTATAAAAACAATAAGCCGACTTTATTAACAACAATTCAGGAAGCCCACGGATACAAGTCTACTTTTTTACAAAACGTATCGTAACAAATTAAAGTCAATTCGTTTTTCTTGCAAGTTACACTTCTCAAACAAATTACAAAAGGTAAAATCTAACTCAGGAGCCATATGGAAAGTTATAAAAGAAATTATGGGAACAAAAAATGAGACTATATCTAAAGATAAACCTTACTTTCAGTGGTAACAAAATCACAGATTCTAACGACTATGCTGATTGCTTTAATTCTTTCTTTGCTAATATTGGTCCTCAACTTGCCACCCAAATTACTACTCCAAATAATGCTTATTTTACTGAATTCTTTTCAGAACTGATTCAAGACTCTTTATTTTTAAAGCTGACAAACCCCAATGAAATTATTAATATTGCTAAATCATTAAACTCTTAGAAATCCAAAGGTCATGATAAGAATAGTACTTCACTTTTAAAGGAAATAATCCATTTCATTGCTGATCCGCTAACACATATATTTAATCAGTCTTTACAATCCGGTATTTTTCCAGACTTGTTAAAAAAACCAATGTAACCCCGATTTTCAAAAAAGATGACCAACGTGAAATCACTAATTACCGCCCTATTTCCATTCTCCCTAGTATATCAAAAATCTTAGAGAAAATTGTTTATGATAGAAATTACATAATTTTCTAAACTTCCATAAAATATTAGATCCAAATCAGTATGGTTTGAGAAAAAAAAAATCATTCCACGGATCTAGCTCTGGTCCAGATATATGATGATATTACAGAAGCCATGACCAAAAAAAGAACACATTATTGGTATTTTTCAGACCTTAGTAAAGCGTTCGACACTCTTAATCATGATATATTTTTTTCCAAATAGTATTCCTGTGGTGTTCGGAGCTCAGCGCTCTTATGGTTTAGAAGTTATTCAAGCAACCGAAAACAGTATGTTACTTTCAATGGTATTAATTCACGGTCTCTTCTAATCAAATGTGGTGTCCCCCAGGGATCTATCCTTGGTCCACTTCTATTTTAATCATACGTCAATGATATAATCAGTTTATCATTATTGTTATCTTTTGTCCTATTTGCAGATGACTTTAACATATTTTATTCTCATAAGAGCCTTAAGTCTCTAGAAAATACCTTGAATGCCGAATTAAAAAAAGTCTCGAAATGGTTTAAATGCAATAAACTTTCTCTCAATATTCAGAAAACCCACTTTATACATTTCAACCACAACAACATCCATGTGAATAAAAATCCAACAAATGTAAACATTGACAACCATACTATTGAAGAAAAGAAGAGCTCGAAATTCCTGAATGCCATTATTGATGAGAATTTAACCTGGAATGACCACATAAATCATGTTACACTATGTATTTCTCGAGGCGTGGGAATTATTCATAAGTTAAAGTTTTTGTTACCACGTGTAACTCTGTTCTTACTATACAATACACTAATACTTCTTTACATAACATATTGTAATATTGTTTAGGCCAACTGTGGAATTACCAATCTCAACCCTATTCTCACTTTACAAAAGCGGGCTCTTCGTATCTGTACAGGATCGTTTTTATTTTTCTCATTCTGATCCACTATTCTTTAAGCTAAAAACATTGAAGGTTTCCGATTTGAATGTCATGCAAGTTGCAGTTTTTATGTTCAAATACAAAAAGACAAAAACCCCAAAAACAAAAACAAACAACAACAACAACAATTTACCCCCTCATTTCCCGCCCTCATTTCAAAAATGTATTTAATCTAAACAATACATTTCACACTTACCCTACCCGTATTTCTGGAAATTTTCACCTCACAAACCCAAACTTATTAATAACTCATAAATTAGATCTATGTCATAATTGATTATGTTGTATTGGTGTTGAACATGTTCAACGCATAAATAAATTTCAAACATACAAACAAACAAACAAACAAACATGGCCTTCATCAGGTCTGAACAAATAAGAAACGAACAGGCAAAATAATATCGAAATAATACATAATTGGAATAATGATACATAACTGAACAATTAAATATTGGAATAATATACAAGTGAAGAAAATATATCGAAATAGTACGGAAATAATATTTAATCAATAATAATTGAATTTAGGAATATGGTAATTCATATGTCAGCTTCATTGTATTTATTTTCTTTTACTGTGTACTAAAGTGAAGCACTGCACACGTTTTGCGAGGGGACATCTTCCTTTACACACACACACACACACACATATATATATATATATATATATATATATATATACCCATATATATACCCATATATATATATATATGTATATATATATATATATATATGTGTGTGTGTGTGTGTGTGTGTGTGTGATCCAGAAAAAGGGGGTTTACGAAGAGGGCCGTTGCAAGACATACACCACCAATTAGGACCAAGCTTTCGAGCACCTGCCCTTCATCAGGATCTGGAAACAGCAAAGTTACCAACTACAACCAAAACAAGCCAAACAGCAAGACTCTACCATACACTATACACTTCAACCTCCAGGGACACTCAGTTCAAAACATCAACATCACTGGCATCGAAATAGTCCAAACAAACCACCGCGACACCATCATGAAACGATAGTCTCATTGGACATCCAAACTACAAACCTTAAGACCACGTGGTATCAGTGTAGACCAATGACAATCCCCCTTCACGCCTAAGTAATCACTGACCCCAGACACTCCATATCACTTCACTGTAGCTCAATCACACTAGACACACACAATAAATTCAAATACTCATACCGAAATCGGGAAGGTAATTGACCATTTCTTGTATATTCTTGTATATTGATGAATATAATACTTTACTTTGATTTCTACCGTTCCTACTTATTTTTGTATATTTCTGCCGTCTATATGTTTATCGTTTCATAACTTATGTTCTTTTTGTTGATGTATTTATTGTCGTTTCATATGTGTTTTGTACTGTACTGTACTGTGCCGTACTGTCGTTATCATTATTATTGATTCCAGATCCTAATGAAGGGCAGGTGCCCGAAAGCTTGGTCTTAATTGGTGGTATATATGTCTTGCAACGGCCCTCTTCTTAACCCCCCCCCCCTTTCGGACCACACACATAATATGACGAAGAACCGCAAACGTACATCATCGATACTGATCAATATATATATATATATATATATATATATATATATATATACCCATACATATATATATATACCCATACATATATATATATATATATATATATATATATATATATATATAGATATATATATGGTCCTTTCTTTCACTATACTCGACTAACCAAATTTATGTTTTACCGCCAGCGTTTTTGTTCATGGAGCATTTCTGCCACTATTCAGATGTAGTAGTACTGCTAGGAGATAAATATGGATATATCATCTTAATTCAGTTAAATCATAAAGAAGTGAGAACGAACAAACAGAAAATACCCAGGTCCATGATACAATGCAATTATAAATTACAATTGTGCTAATGGCAGGGTTTAAAACACACAAACATATAACATGAAACTATGAACGATTGGGCAAACGTCACAGAGGATCAATTACTGTAAGCCGATATTACATATTTCACAAATTAATTCAATTATAGCAATAATGATCTTGGGAAAATAATTGTTTGTCATACAAATTTACATATTTATCAAATGGATTAAATTATAACAGTGATGTTCTTGGAGAAAAGAAAAAAATGTCATATACATTTATGGAAAGGTTGGTAACATCATGGTAGGAAATCTTAGTATTAACATTGAAAGAGAGAAATGAATGATAAAAAACAACGTATAGTCAATATGATATAACCAGAAAGGAAAGGATATATATTCCCTGCATTATTATTCAAATATTTTCATTCCATCGACGGTAATACATAAGAAACAAACAAATCTTCGACAGTGACTTTGTCTTCAATAGAACAGTGGGAAGAAACATTCATGATCAAGTAAAGCATGAACGAAAATATATCGAATAATTGTATAAGGGTCATCTTATGGAAAAGATAAAGGAGGACAGTTCTTGAAGTAACCAACTTGTTCTACGTAGACCCTATATAGGGAGTGGATTATTTTAAAACTTGGGATTCGGGGACAGACATGTAGCCGATGTCAGTCCACTGGGGTTCGTTCCTAAGATTATAGATTCCGTAATCATTTGACACACGTGTTTGATTTGCTTTCTTACAACACGTGTAACAACTTTTTAAAAGGTTGCTGTATTTTCCTCGGAGACGTGTCCTCTAGATCCTACTTCTACACACCATACAGTACATTTGATGTCCAAGACCGTTAACCAAGGGTGTATATTTTCTAACTTATGTCTATGGCTATTCGTCATGTTATAGTCTCAAAAGGGACAGTCTGTTCGAATATATACATGTATATTCAAATGATTAGAAATTAAGGTTTTAAAAAAACCCACCACAGGCCATTATTTGGTTTTACATCCTGTTTTTTGCCCTTGGAAAAGCCTTATTGCTGCTTATATTTTACAGGATTTTTTTCTTTGGTTATATGAAATTACCGCATATGCCATTATTTCAGTTTTTAACTACACCTTTAAATCTGCCCATGCATGAATAACTTTCAAGAGCTTACTGTTTAACATATTTTGCAGGATATATACAAATATTTAATGTTTTAAGTCTGAAAATAACGGGGGGGGGGGGGGTTATACTCAAGAAATTATTCTTCCACTTTCTTAGCTCATACTTATCTTTCTCTTGTCATTTTCTGTGTTGTGTTCATATTCAATAAAAAATTATATATGCTCACAGCACAGAAAAATGTGTTCATACTTAATACAAAATATACATGGTACTGTTTGTACTGTGTTTTTCTTGATGTGGTTGTTCGCGAACTGTGGGAAATGACTTAAACTTGAACTTGAACTTAAAATCAAAATTTAACGTGAACTTGAAAGCAGACTGGTAAACTAAACTTGAACTTGATTTGAACTTGAAAGTTTAAAAGTCGTTTCATATTTAACAAGGCATTTTATAAGCATTACAGTGTGTTGTGCACGCCAGTGGCAAAACCATGATGCCGTCTTCACGAAAGCTTTGTGATCGAGGGAATTAACAGATATATATAAGGGGCGGTAAAGTATATAGGAAAGGAAAATGAACGATTAAAAAGGTCCTTTTGGACACTGGAGAATCATCATTTTGATCCCCAAACTCCGAAAAGGGAAATCTTCTCATAATGTTCCGGCGGAAGGGGGGGGGGGGGGGCAGAACACACACTATTTTTGTAGATGTGTACGAATTCAATGCAAGTGCAATATGTCCCCCCCCCCCCCCTGTAGCCTGGATTCGCCCGCCCCTGTCCAATGTTTGAATAGAAGACTCTTCAACAAAGACGAATGAACAATAGGCAATACGTGATGTCACTGACGAACGAATGTTAAGATTCATTGACGCGTGCAAAGAGAGGCCAGGACTGGTACGACAGCCACACCTTATAGGCTTATTGCGTAGCAAGTGTTGCACACAGCCGCTAGTCGTTTTGCACACCACCGTACCCAAGTTATATTAACGTATGCATTTCTTACGCAGAATTTGAGCAAACCATTAACGCAATACAATCATGGCGCTTTCTAAACGCTTTAGTGTCGTGAGCATAGTCACTCTACTTTTTGTCCAATCCCTGTCGGTGTCATCCATTGAAGTTCTCAACAGACATCGACGACAAGACGGCGGCCATGATCACGCACACGATCACGGCTCTGAGGAGGAATATTTTGCAGTGGTTGGAAATTATCTTTTGGACCAGGAAATAACGACGCAACGAGCTTCGGGAGATTTTGAGGAAAACCATGACCAAAATATTACTTCTACTCAAGTCGGCATTTTGGTCTCGACACTCTTTTCAAGAGTTGGCTGCGAAGCCCGCGTCGAGAACTGTACCAAGGTTAGCTAATTCATTTACTTTTTTTCCAGCCATTTTAAGACTTTGAGAATAACAAATTTAACATAAAAATCGGTTTTAAAATGGTGAACATATTTAGCGTCCTTTATAAGGCATGTACGGAGAGAGGGAGAGAGAGAGAGAGAGCGAGTGATATATATATATATATATATATATATATATATATATATATACATATACATGTATATATATATAATTAGTTCAAGTTACCCATTGCTTAATGATCACATGACTGGCAACTCTTTGTAACCGTTCGGAGATCTTTGGTTGAGGTAGAACATACATTTTTAAAAAGATACATATTTTTAAAGCTTCTGGGTTTCACAATTGATTCCTTCCACAAATCAATTTACGAATCTTTTTATTTGTACGCTAAAATAAAAGAACAGAATCCATGATCTTACATCAATTTGATCACTTTGTTCAGAACAGGCCTATCTACAAACACTCGGGGGCACCCATTATAACCTTTTCAGCCAGATATTAGATATAGCAAACATATATTAGTTTTAAAACAACTAAACACGTCCTTTATAAGGCATGTGTAAGGAGAGAGAGAGAGAGAGAGAGCGAGTGATATATATATAATTGTTTAAAGTTACCCAGTGGCTCATCTGTACTTTATCAAATCACTACTCAGAATTTCTCGCACCATGAGATGTGATCTTCAGGGAACTATTTTATTTTATTTCATTTTATGCTCTGCCTCATCAGGGACATCGAGCACTCTTAAGTGTATATTTCTTCATAAAGTCTCTTTTATATATATATATATATATATATATATATATATATATTACAAACATATACATTTATATAATACAAATATTGAAATTTCTACAATTCCGTTTATGACGGGAAAATAAGCCTATACAGTGTGTATCAATAAAAATATTACACTTTTGAAAAAAATTATGAAAATTATATTTCAAAACAATTCGAAGAGTTTTTCATATTGATAGATGCCCAATAGTCTTATCTATTAAGTGTCATTAACAAAAATAACTTTAATTGGCTGAACACTGACTGTTTTTGTTCAGAGTGTGAAAAATGACTTGCGCCAAATTGAAAGAAGAGGGACAATTAAACCATGTACCAGAGTCTAAATAAGTACTCACATTCAAAGAAATTTCTCTTTGTCACAGAGTTGCCCGACTGCCTGACAGGTTGATTGACTGATCGACTATTTGGACATTTTATTTGTCAATAATTTCATCAATCATTAGTTATTTGGCTGATGATTAAATTTGTTGACTGACTGACTGACTGGCTGGCTGGCTGGCTGAATGGTTGGATGACTGACTGATGCATTGAATGATTGATCTTTCAGTTGCGCCTATTAAAAGAGGGACTATTAAACAAACAGTCTCAATAAATACTCCTTATTTAAAAAAAAATCTTTTGCATAAAATCATGATAAAGTTTTGATAGTCTAGGAAGCTTGAATCCATTTTCTTTCATCATGATCATAATTTTGGTGATTTTACTGCTTTATGCATGTGTGAGAACTAATCTGTAAAATTACATCAAGATCTTTAAAGAACACAATTTACAACTCACAGACACATGCCATTCATTCAGTAAAGAATGAAAGTACCAAATTGATATACTTCAGATCATTCAATCAATCAATCAACCAATCAATCAGTCAATCAATCAAAAAAAAAAAAGCCCATTAATACATCAACCGATAGACCAGTCAGTGAACATGGTGAATGCATCGTACAGTCAGTCATTCAACCATTCAGCCAATCAGTCAGTCAATAAGTTAATCATTTAATCAACAGCCAATCAATTATTGATTGATCAATCATTGACAAATGAAATGTCCAAACAATCAATCAGTCAGTCAGTCAACCTGTCAGGCAGTCGGGCAACTCTGTGGCAAAGAGCAGTTTCTTTGAATGGAAGTACTTACATGTTTAGATTGTTGGTTTATTTGTCCTTAGCTCTTCTTTCATTTTGGCGCAAGTCATTTTTCACACTCTGAACAAAAACAGTCAGTGTTCGGCCGAGCGTGAATTAAAATTTGTTTAGTGAGAGGCACTGATAGATGAGTCCACTGGGAATCTATCAACATGAAAAACTCTTCGAAATATTTTGAAATATAATTTTCATAATTTTTTTTCAAAAGTGTAACGTTTTTATTGATACACACAGTATAGGCCTATTTTCCCGTCATAAACGGAATTGTAGAAATTTCAAATTTTCTATTTTTTTCTAACAAACTCTTCGAAATATATCGAAATCTAATTTTCATAAGTTTTTCAAAAGTGAAACGTTTTTATTGATACACAATGTAGAGTGACAGATCATTGCTGGAAGAGGAATAAAACTTGTATTATCGTTACATGAAAAAAAATATGCGCGTCAATACTTAGAAAAGATATGAATACTAAAAAGCGGAGAATGTAGAGTAGGCCGAGTGGTTAGACTTTCACAATTTATAGGCCAAGTCCACAGCAAGGTGAAGTGCATTTCAATATAAATTAATAATTCCAAACAAAACAGTGAAATTTGACGAAAATTGGATGCAAAGTAAGGTATTTGAGATTTTTTGCATTTTTGCAATTTTTTTCGCAAAACAGTTCTTGAACAATCGATATGAATATTTAATGAGTGAGTTAATGATGTCATATACTCACAATTTTCCACACGATATGTATACAGAAATGACAAAAATTTCACATTTTAGCTGTTAAATTTGTCCTCAATAGTCCTCAGATACTTACAAAATGGCATTTAGTCTAATATGTGTAGACATGATAGATTACTTTTCAGTTTTAGTGGAAAAAATAAGAATTTTCTGATATTTTTGTATAGATCATTATGAGTGTAGGACATCATCAACTCTTTCGTTGAATATTCATATCGACTGTTCAAGAACTTTGAAAATTCATAACTTTCTTATTTTGATCCGATTTTCATCAAAATTGTCGCTCTTTTGTTTAGAATTGTTCTTTTTTTTATTGAAATGAACTTCATCTTGCTGTGGACGTGGCCTTTAACACCCTTGCGAGCCAAAAACGTTCTACCCAAACACTGCCAGATGCTGCTATTCGGCTGTACGGAATTACATGTACTCCATCAGCAGTCATCAACTGCACCTCTTGCTCCTTCCGGAGACGGTCCGAAGTGATAAGCTCCATTGGGCTTGGATCAGTCTGGTATTTACCTGCATACTGAATTCTTTGTCGACTTTTCATTCGCACCTTCACATCAGTTAAAAAGGGACAGACAAGACAACAGACATGAATAAGTCGACAAGAGACGAGGGGAAAACGGGATATTTAACAATTGGAGATTCAAGAGAGGAAAAAGAGCGCTAAGTTGATCACGTGAGAGGAATGCAGAGAGTGAAGGAGGAAGATGGAGAGAGAGAGAGAGAGAAAGAGAGAACCAGCTCCAGAAGAGGAGGAATCTCTGAAAATGCAAAAACTGGTTCACTCCCAAAATATAAAATGTTAAAATCACTATTTATAAGGGTAGAGGAGTGACTACATTTTCAAAATGTTATACATTAACACTTTGAACATACTGGATTCAACAGTATAAGTGTTGAATCCAGCATCTTCAAAGTGTTAATCTAGCATTTTGAAAATGTAGTCACTCCTCCATCCTTTTAAACGGTGATTCAACATTTTAGTTTTTAGAGTGTTCATGTTTCTTCCTGAGATGAAGAGTACTGTGTGCTTTTCTTTCTTTCGATCCTCGTAGGATATCTTAGACCATTAACTTATATGTATACACACTCTGCAAAAACGGTGGTGTTAAATTGGTGTTAAATCAACACTAGGGTTGATATAGGACAACTCTGATGATGGTGTTACCCTATATTACACCAGTGGTGTTGATTTAACACCACTTTAGTACCACAGTTTTTCCAGTGCACCCTTTTGTTTTTACCTGGTCATGATTTGGACTAAAACCTGCGGTCAAAGATTTTGAGCACCTCTTTTTTTCTCTTTTCATACCATTGTTACTTGACAGATATATTTTGACTTAGAAACGCTAGAAAGTCTCTTTCAGGTTGTTGTCACAATCCTTTATTATTATTTATTTTTTTGGGGGGGGGGGAGAGGGGTGATAAATATCTTATTTTTTTTTATCAATTCACCAGTGTTTCTTTTTTCTTTTGCCGTCTAATTTCTATGGCGTCATAACATTTTGGTGTTTTGTACAAGTTGTTTTAACCCATAGCAGTACAGAGCTTTCTTGAGGTCTAGATTACTCATCTTCAATCCTCAAATTGGCAACAAAAATTATTTTTTTCCATACTTACATAGCTTGAAAAAAATAAATGTGTATATGACATGAATAAAAAATAAATTATAATTGTAAAATTTACCCAGAAATTGCCAATTTGAAAACAGAAATAGTAATTTTATATTATTGGCATTGCTAATTTAAAGATTTAAATGATTAGTTACAATTAAACTGCTCTAATTCAAGAACGCCACACCATACAGCGTTGGGAATGGGCTCAATATTTTCAGTGAATTTTCTCTTTCTGCTTATGTATGATATGGACTGCCCAACATCCTGGAACCAACAGATACTGCAAGACACTGTACCTCTATAGTTTAATGAAGAAGAAAGAAGCTTCTCCCTGATGTCAGCTCCATAAATGAATAATATGACTCAACTCGAATTGAAAAGCATGGGGACAAAAAAGAGCAGGGGATAAAAGGAATATGAGAGAAGCAAGGAGAGACTCGGGGAGGGGTGAAATAGAAGGTTCAGGAAAGAGAGAAAGGGAGAAAGATGGGGAAAAACGTGAGAGCTCGTTTATTACATGAAGGATGAATAGGCCTACCAAGGGGAAGAAAAAGGGTTGAAATGTAGGAAAGAAAAACTTAGAAGGAAGTGTGTTCGCGAAATTACAGACGAACGAGAATAATTTAAACAATGCATCACATAAAAGTGCACACCCCAATCTTAAAAGACCATTACGATATTTATATTGGCACAACACTTCAAGCGTAGAGTACTGAATTTAGCCTACGGCTTTTCAGAATTTTGTGAACATTTTTTCCTCCGTGGACAACAACAACAACAACAAATTCTTTATATAAACCATTTGGCACAAGTAAAACATGTATGGATTTCTCCATTGACAACAGAATTGGGAAATTTCTTTACTTCAGATTTTTTTCGGACACTTAATGCAGATGAATGGAAGTCAACTTGTTTAGGAGTTATAAAAGCAATAGCTGAACCCCCTCGAATAAAGATATTAAAAAGCACTCTTATATTATGGAGGTCTAGATTACTGTTGAGTGTATTCCCATATTCCTTTTGATTTTGTTTGTTTAGTTCGATTCCCAAACAATAACAGATCTTCCATTATCTGAATAAGAAGATTATTGTCCCTCTAGATGGTAGCTTAGGCTAAAGCCTTGGTACTGGAGCGCCAGAATTAGCAAATTTACCAGCTATGAGCTCTATACAAGAAGTCACTGTTATTCTTGTCATTACAGTCATCATTATCATTATCATTACTGTTACTATGTTGTTGCCTGTAAGAATATTTTCTGAGATTTGTACTCCCAATTCAACAAATCCGTGTACTGTTTCATGTATCCACTACTGGTTCTAACTGCCACTTCCATTCTACCTCCCAAGGACGATCACACATTTCTGTACAGAAAAGCCTGTTTCTATTCTACAAATAGAAATTCGGTTACGAAGATTTGACACCATATAACCCTGTGTGTATTAAAGGGTAAGTCCACCCTAGGAATGTCACTGTTTCAATAAAAGGAGATAAATTTGCACAGCATTAAAAACAAAAGAAATGAGCAAAATCGGTCAAAGAATAAGAAGATTACACTCATTTACATTTTCTAGTAAACTATTCTCGGCTCTGCAAATTGGCAACACTGATGACATCATATGCGAGCAGGTCTCCATTCACTTTGTACATGAAATTTTCACATTTCCCAATTTTCTTGGAAGTTACACTTTTTCTAACCCCATGGTCAATGTATGTTCTGAAGAATTGATTTTTACATATCGTACTTTGACTACAGGGTAATAAAATGTGTAACTTTCAAGAAAATTAAGAAAATGTGAAATTTCATGTACAAAGTGAATGGAGACCTGCTCGCATATGATGTCATCAGTGTTGCCAATTTGTAGAGCCAAGACCAATTTACTAGAAAATATAAATGAGTGTAATTTTCTAATTCTTAGGCCGATTTTGCTCATTTCTTTTTTAAAATGATGTTCAAATTTATCTCCTTTTATTGAAATAGTGAAACTTCTAGGGTGGACTTTCTCTTTAATAGCTGACACAGGACGGTGTGATAGAAAAAGACATGACCCTTAAGTCTTAGTTATGAATGGTTAGACTTATACTGTACACATACCCTCAAAGCGCAAAATATCGCTAGGGCACATAATACGTCATAAAGCTAATTGATTTCCTAGGAGTTTTTAAGGATGCTCAAGGAGTATAGAAATAATGTTAGTGTAATGTTTCAAAAGCAACCACTATATTAAAGTTAATGCGATGAAAGTTGAACTCAGGGCAAGGAACATTTACTCTCTTTAAAAAAGAGTGGACGCATTCACTCTGTTCAGAGTGAATTAAGAGTGAATCAAGAGTGAATTAAGAGTAAGAATTGTGATATTCACTCTTCATTCCCTCTTTTAGGCGTGACCTTAGTGATCACTCAGAATCCTTGAGTGATCACTGAGATCCCCCCTCAGAATGAATACGTTCACTCTTTTATTTTTTAAAGAGAGATAGCTTGTATTTAAAATATTGGAGAGGGTTCTTGCATGATGCCAGTGAAACACGTTGAGCAAAAAGTATGGAGATAGGAATAGATGACTCTACAGATCTTCAACACGTGCATGAAAAGACAAAGGTTGATATTGCAGCCGCGGATTCAGGATTTGACGAGGGGGGGGGGGGGGGGGCATGGCCATGGATTTTGTTGTTGTTGTTGTAAACCAGCGACTAAAAAAGTTTGGAAGAATATCGTATAAGAAATGCCATTTGACAAGGATTATTATTGTAATATGCCCTCATATTCGAAATATGATAAAAAAAAAACACTCTTAAAAATTCCGAGTCAGAGTGACCCGGAAAATACATGTAGTCCGTTGGGGCAACACTCCATTCCTGGTCAAAAAATGACCCGGAATAGGGTCACGAAGGCTTGTTTCCGGGTCACATTTGACCTTATTCCGGGTTATTTTGACTTTAATGCGTGTCATTTTGTACCCGGAATGGAGTGTGGCCCCAACGGACTATTTTCCGGGTCAAGTCTGACTCAGAATTTTTAAGAATGAAGCTTATTCTTAGTGGAGGGCTTTTTAAAATTTTGATGGATGTGTTGAATAAAGACGTTCAAAATGATAAAATAAACAGCAAGAAGTATGAAGTTTTTGAAATATAAGCTGTTATTATCAAGATATCTATCACTGAATACCGCCATTTGCAAAACCAACCTGGACTCTGCTTTTGCATATGTGTAGGTTAAAAAGACCATGCATTTCCGGTCATTTGTATATTTCCACTTTTTTGTGAAACACGTGATGATGCTTTTAAAGTTCTTTTTAGGGCTTCATATTTACACAATAATACATAGCCAAAACACATATAGCATGGAAGGCCATACACCTCATGTTTTAAAAGTTACTTCATGGCTTTGATTACTTTGAACATAATTATTTACCTTACTGCAAATTAGTGAAGGTTGAGTGAGTCCCCCATTTCATAATGCAATGTTTCTTAGTATCCGATCTGTATACATATACACTTTTCATCAGTAAGACTGACAATAAATATGTATGTACATGTAAGTGTCATTGAGGATTGAACTGTGATACAACCTGCGAGAATCAGTGCCTGGGTCAGGTCTGAGCTTGCGGGATTGATATTGGATGTGAACTTGCTTGTAAGCACCTATATAGCTTTGTCGGATTTACTTTCGAAAGCTCGTGACGTCTTACAGATGTGTTTTTTTTTTTTTTACTTTTTAATTTAAGTCCCATTATGTGTCTGATTTATCTTAACATTCCGTCTCTCATACTTTTCTGCTTCCACGCAGATCAACATATTGCCAAGGTGAATATTGCTCCTAAAAAGATCCCAACTTGAAATGTTCTTGCCATTTGATCCCACTTCATATCATCCTAAACATAATTCAAGCACACACATGGGCTCGCGCAATTTTAAGAAATAGGCTTGCGAGTTGCAATAGCGGTCACATTAATTTTGTCTCTGTTCGATTCAAACTCAACTCCGAAACTGTCGAACCCGAATGGGAAATCGGGAAATAATCACTACTAAATGATTATTGATTCATAATTCTACTGATGAATATCTGTAGACGCAACTCCAAATGAACAGGATCCTCCAAAGGCCAATGTTCCTCAGTCACACACAGGGTCCGTGCCCATGTAGAAAAACGAATTGCAATCTAACTTTTTAAGAATTTGATTGGTGCGCATTTTTTTGGAGGCAGGCAGAAAAAAAAATCGTGTCCTGCCTCGTCGACATTTTTTGGTCGCCTCATACACAACTGACTTGTACACCAAAATTTTGTGGGGATTTGTGGCGCCACAATGTCGTCTCATATCTGAATACCCCTTAAAGGAGAATGAAACCCTGGGGAAAATCAATTTTAATGAAAAGGGATGATAAAGAGGAGCAATTTTTGAAAAGTTCCATCAAAATCGGTTACGAAATAAGAAAGTTTTGAAAATGTGAAAAGTCTCTGTTTACTTTCTATGGAGATCCTCAAATTGGCATTGTTGCTTCAAAACGACAGGGTTAGAAGGACTACACTCCATATGTTTTGTACACAAAATTTCATATTTTCTCCATCATCACTAAATATGCTGCTTGTCTCTTTGTGAACTCAACAAATGTTGTGTCAAATTCATTTTCCCATTATATATCTTGAGCTAAGAAGGATACAGGCTGCACCTTGAAAGATAATGGAGAAAATTATGAAATTTTGTGTACAAAACATATGGAGAGTTGTCCTTCTAAACGAGCCATTTTCAAGCAAATTACCAATTTGAGGATCGCCATAGAAAGTAAATTGAACTTTTCAAATTTCTAACACTCTCATTTCGTAACCAATTTTCATGGAACTTTTAAAAAATAAAAAATATTGCTTGTCTCTATCCTCCCTTTTTAAATTTTTTTATTAAAGTGGATGGATATTTCCCCAGGGTTTCATTCTCCTTTAACCAAATGGCCATACAGCTGATATGGAATCAGCCTGGCGATTACCTGAGGCATAACACATCATTGTTTTATTCGGGTACCTTATTTTCACAACATGTAGTCGACGATTATTTTATAAACCAAGAGTGTATTGTTAAATTTTGCACTTTTAAGTGTATATACATGACACGATCAATGGGCTTAAAATAGTAACTCACAGATTTTCAGGGAATGTTGGTAGCTGCATTATAAAAACATTACTCTTTGTTGATACTCAATGAGTAATAACCGTCCCCTCTTCACAGAGACGTAAGCTACTATTGAAGTCTTTGCCCATTCTGTTTAGCCCACATCCACCAATGACGCCAGATCTTTTTAAATGATTTTTTGTTTGGTTTTGTCAATTTATTCTTCCCCATACGGCGATCAATGAAATTCCGATAAAAGGCTGTTAATCAAGTAAGTAATGCACAACCAAAGTTTAATATAGACACCAACCCGTATGAAATTTGACTGATTTACATGTAAATAAGTTACCTTTGGATTCATCGCGAATGTTAAAGACTGATAACTCCATTGTTGAAACATTGAGCAGAATCAGCAGATTAGCCGTTTTGTAGCCACACTTTGTAGCCGTTTTCAAAACGGCTACAAATCAGCTTTAAAACTGCAAAACACAGTGAACGGCTAAAACATGGCTACAAAACTGCAAAACACAGTAAATGGCTACAAAACTGCATTTTGCAAATTTGGTTCACTGTGTGATTATCTGCGATCCCAACTGCATATAGATCCCTAATAGAAGGAATGGGGGGGGGGGGAAGAAATGAAAAGAAATGAGCTCTAGGACAATTCTGGCACCTTGTTCACATCAACAACTCAAACTCCGTCGTCTGATGTCAAAGTGAACAAACGATTAACATTACATTGAATGGCATATGATGGCCTATGATAGAGTCAATCGGTTAAATTTTGCAATCAATTTGGAGTCCTACGAAGTGATTCCGAAATAGCATTGCATTGCTTGAGTGAAATTGCTTGAGGGAAATAGCATTCCCATGCATGAGTGCATTGTTGATATTCGCCTGTGTGAGGATCGGTCACACCAACGGGACTGAATCATCGATATATATACAGACTGGATAAAGCACGTTGTATATTGCCGCACGCACGACGTTGAAGCTGCCTCCCAAACCCGGAAGTACCTAAAAGTACTCCCATTCATTGGGCTTGCCGATATACGCGTGTATGGGATACGAGTGTAAATCCTGGTGTAATAGTGAACAGAAAGACTAAATGAATAAGTTACATGTATGTTGGTGCAAAAAACGTAATTGTAAATGAAATATGTTGTTCTCAAATATTCCAAGTTTTAAGATAAACTGCATAAATACAAACCTTGGTCACTTTGAATGACAGGCTCATTACAAACCAATTTGAAACGTATACTGGCAGTGGGTGATGTGATATGATTGCTTGTTATTTTATTTTCTTTTCTATACCCCTTTTTACAACATGGGGGGAGAGAATTAGGCCAAACTTAGCACAATAAATGTAGGTAATATTCAGGAGCGTCGGAAGGGCCGATCCCAGCTTTTTATTGGGGGAACACTCTTGGGGCCCACCCCAAACCTTTATGGGGGTCCACCTCTAATGCTTACCACCAGAATACAAGGTACCCAATATACACCTCCCCTCCCCCGAACAAGCACCCTTCTCCCCCTTATATCGATGATTTATTCATATATAAAAGGACATGTTTAGATTTTTTTTAAATTAAGAAAATACTGTTATAAAAAAATGCTTCCCATCTTCTCTCATCATTAGTACTGAAAAAAAAAAGAATATTTGTTAACCGTATGGCGTGAGGGACTCGAATACTGAGAAATGTAGCTTCTAATTACAATACGAGGGAGCGTAGTGACCGAGTAAGAAAATTTTGATTTTTGAATGGTGAAAGTTTGCATTTTAGAGAACTAATCATGTCAATATGCCCATATCACATGCTTGCATATGATCCAAAAAAAAATCTTCCAAGGAAATTCTTCCCAGGGGGCCCGGGGTAGGGGTGGGGGGGGGGAACGATTTTGCCCAACCCTTTCGAATAGTTGGGGAAGGGGCAATTGCTCCCCCCTCCCTTCCGCTTCCGGTGCCTATGGTAATGTTTTTCATGTTGAAGGGAGGTATATACACATGATTGCTGTTCGCCCTCAATTAACCAGTAAAACTGAACAATGCCAAAATGTGAGCTTCATTTAGTAGGCCCTAATCTAGATTTTAAAAATCTGGTTTCGTCCCCGTTAGTGGCGTTACAGAGGTGGTCAGATTCACTTCACTCTCGCTGCCTTTCCCCCACCCCTTCCTTCCACTTTGCCGAATTATTGTGGCATCGTGCGTTTCATTTCATGGAAAGAAAAGGACATTTTATTACCATAGAAGAGTTGTTTATTGGTGAGTAAATATACTGAGTCTAAGAAAAAGTTTTACTCGTGTAATTTTTATTCGAGAAATGTTTTGCACCTATCATGTGTGGTTCATTAAATAATTCATTAAGCTGAAATTATTTCATATCTAGTCTATTCATTCAGAAATATAATTTTTGTTTTTGCATTGAATCGTACACAAAGACAAGTCAAGCTGTCACTCCCGTGAGTGAGTCAATCAAGGACAGGATAGAGCTACATGTTAGTAACGCTAGGCCACTACTGATTTGAATTGAAAAACAACACAATTAACAGTATATGGGGCTAGGAATAGCAAAGCAACACGTAAGAAAACCAGTGAATAAATCACACGAGTAAAACTTTTTCTCAGACTTAAAATATTTACTCACCAATAAACAGCTCTTCTATGGTAATAAAATTTCCTTTTCCTTCCATCAAATTAAACTTACGATGCCATAATAATGTGTTTTAAGAATTTGAAAGACGGAAATAAATCAGACCATAAAAAGAATTTAATTTCCAGAACACACTTCTGCTGCATCTTCATTAA